>NDGM011133327.1:0-14363 GCA_002564305.1 Octomys mimax | reverse complement strand
AAAAAAAAAAAAAAAAAAAAAAAAAGAACTGTTGCAAAAGTTACTAGCATTCAGCTGAAGGAAATTAGTAAATCATGACAGTACATACGGCAGAAGCAATTTGACTGGAAGAAAGCACGAGAAAGGCTATTGAGATGGATACTGAGAACATACATAAAATTAGATTTGCTTCTTTCTAGCAAACAAAAATATATTTTTCTATGATGGATATAAGCAAATAGTGTTTCACAGAGTGCAAACTTTTAATTTCCAGAAGCAAAATGAATTTTCTATTCAATTTCAGTCCATCAAAGAAGTTTTAATCTGAAACATTTTATTATATACACTGCCCCCCCCCACTACACTGGGGATAGAACAGTGTTGAGATTCTTCATGTGAAGTCCTTTTGTAACTGCTAGTTGAAGACTTGGAATCAAGATTTAATTGTTCTCCATGCTTTCTTAGAAAAAGGTTTATAAAAAACATCTTTAAAAATCCTTGCTTAAGGAGGCATGTCGTGTAAAGATACATAAATTTACATGAAGGGAGCTATGGTACCTGAAAGGCTTGAGAAACTGTTTTTGAAGTTAAAAACATCTACTATGCAGGCATCACTCCTCTTCTCCACAAGAAATGAGGTTGACATATCTTAAAAGGTACCAGTTAATAAAGAAGAGTTTTCTTACCTTCAATATTATCGACCTGCCTGGAAGACCCTTTTGCATGATAGGTATTGTGACTGTTCATTTCTCTCGAAGATTCGTTATAACTTTTAAAGACTTGTGCTGCACCTCAATGCATTCCTGTGTCAAGTAAAAAAAAAAAAAACAACAAAAAAACCCCCTCATCTACATGCAGTGTAATCAGTCCAAATGATGGAAATTAAATATTTGGGGTTTTATACACAATCTCTTACTTTTAGCATAAAATCTACCCAGTGATTCACACAATTGCCCCTTTCACAGGTATAAGAAAACCATTGTCTTGGGACAATCACCCCTTCCTTCCCAAGAAAGAAACAGCCACTAAACAACCATCTATCCAAACTCTATTTGGGCCAATTTTCTTAATGTCTCAGCAAGGCTTAATCTGTTGGCCTAAGTGTTTAGTCCCATTAACAGCTAAAGTGACAGCCCACAACTTGCCATGCTGACAGTAAACAAGGAATTCGAGGAATGGCTTTTCACCATTGCTAAGCCTCAAGCCATTTCTCTTCAAATGCTGTGAAACTTGTCCACACCACTGGCTGCCTCCTTTCCACCAATTGCCCTGCTTCTATTTAAAAGGCACCTTCGCGGCAGTCCTGTTATTAGCTGATTAAATTTGCCTCACAACTCTACCCTCCCCTGATTGGCCACCGAGGGCCCAGGGGTTGCTAAGATACGCCACTCATTATTTTTGGAAGAATGGGATTGGTGAAAACTTAGATATGAGCGAGTTTGTCTCCCCTGGACTGCTGTTGAGTGTGCCCACTCCGTCTTCCATGGAACAGGATCTTGGACCATAAAGTATCCTGACCTCTGGGAGAGTCCATTGTGCCGGGAGAATGTGGGAGCGCGCCTTGACACCAACAGCAAAGACTGGGCATGGGATGGGCGGGGCTCAGTTCTTCTCAGACTTCTCTTCAGAATTCTCTTCAGCTTCCTTTGGCTGCACCCCAGGAGCATTTAATCAGCACATATGTCCTTTCTTATTAACTTCCCAGCTGCCATTTCTCTATGAGTCACTCACATCACAGGAAATAGCCAACAACATCGCTGTTACCTATTCCTCTTTTGACCACACTCAATCTCTTGCATCACCCCCACGGCCCACCCACTATGTCTAAATAACAACAGCGGGGCAGGGATGAAGGGGACTGCCTGAGGGACCCAGCTTTTCACTGGGGACTTTTGAATCTACTAGCTGGGCAACAATAAACACCGCTTCTCCCCTGCACCTGCCACTTTCCCTGAAACCTCGACCACACGACCCCCAGCCTGCGCCAAGTCAAGCGCGCTGCCCTGTGCTGCCCAAGGCAGGGAGTAGTGGTGACCTGGGCTGTGGTCCTGCAGGCTGAGGTGAGGCTGGGGGGGCAGGGGGAGAAGCTGTAGGTGGAGAAGGGAATGTCTGCTCTGCGGGTGTCGCACGCTGTGTGCCCTGGTGCTCGGGCTGTGGGCGTGGCAAGGTGCATCTTCGAGCTGCAGTCTAGGAGAGGAAGCTGGCTGCGGAGGTCTCCTGCAGCGCCGAGGTGCGAGGTGCGCAGTCTTCTTCTGGAATACACTGACTCCGGGCCTTTGCGCCTGCTTCCTACTGCCCTGAGGCCCAGTCCCCTCGGAGGTACTCCCATCATTACCGATCCCTCCCCACCTCTTTAGAGAACGCCACACATTCTGCGCGAATGCTCCGTGTGTGCCTGTGCGCATGCGAATGCGCGCGTGTGTGCTTACTAAGTCTATTGAACTCTTTGATGCCTCCGTGATATGCAGTCTCCCATGTCAGAAATATCCTGGTAGACGCAGAAGACTTTTTTTCCCACCTGCAAGTCTCTGCATATGTGCTACCACCTGTTTGGTTTTTTTTGTTGTTGTTGTTGTTTTGGTTTGGTTTGGTTTTTTTGCGGAACCGGGAATTGAACTCAGGCCCTTACGCTTGCCAGGGAAGCGCTTATTCCACTGANCCATCTCCCTGTTCTTGACTGGTCCCACAACCCCTCGACTCCACTCTTGCGTACTTTCTTCCACATTCCTTTTATACCCTGTAAAGCCTCCTTGAAGCAGGTTGTAATGTGCCTTACGGCTCACCGCTATATGCCCCCCTCCCCCAGCTGGGCCTTGTTCCGGAGCGTGTGTACCTTCCCTCCGCGTGTAGATTTGGACATCCTGGTGCTCTGTGGTCCGCCAAGCTCTGCAGTGCGATCTTACCAAGCGAGAACCTCAGTAGCTTATTGATGAACGCAGATCTTGGGCAGGGGCCCAGTGGGAGACCCGAGTGGCGCAGCCCCCAGGTGCTCCCGTGTGCAGGGATAGAGAGCCAGCCCCTGCAGGGGAGCACACAGGCTCCTCTTGCTTTCCCTCTCCGGGGACATGGTGGGGGCGGGGGCAGGAGAGAGAGCAGTTCTCAGACAGCAGCCCAGACACTGTCACTCTTAGCCAGTCCTTCAAGGGCTGCGGTCCTCTTTTCTAGGGCCCTTCAGTATATGTCCTCCTCTGGCTTCTGCTAACGCTAGCCAAGCGTGACCCCATCTCCACATTTGTCACCTCTGCAGGCTGGGCCGTATACCTCTGCTTGGTGTCATGATTTACTTCTAAAATGTCCCCCAGAGCCTCATGCATCTAAAGGCGGGGCCCTCAGAAAGTGACTAGCTTATGAGGGCTCTAGCATTACAGGTGGCATCACCCTTTGAGGACGTCATAACTGGGTGGCATTAGTCGGAGGTGACGGACTCTGCCAAGGGGGAGTCCAGGTGAACAGAGTAGGTCATGGAGACGGGACTGGGGGCACCTCATCTGGTCGTGCTCCCTTCCTCTCCAGACCTTCCCCTTTATCTCTGCTTCCTGGCTGCGCTGAAGTGAACAGCTTTGGAAAGCTAACAAATATGACTTATAGAATGAGAAGAACTCAAGAAAAAGGAGCTATTGTGGGACCCCGGAGATGCAGACTTTGAAGGCGTTTGACTGGGCAGTTGTGTGTCTGTATTTTTCTCTCTTGAGGTCAGAGCATAGGGATATCCAGTGATTGTCCAACCACATCATGGATTCTGGCTGACTGAGGAGTGAGCCGGAAGGGAGGCTGGGATGGAGTTGGAGAAGGTGGCGCCATGATGGGTGCCAGGACCCCAGCTCCTCTTCCTGTACTGGTTGGCAGAGGGCGACCCCAGCCCTCCCCGTGTGTCTGTCCACACCCTAGCCACTTGCAGTGTAGGCGAAGGGGTGCTGCAGGAGGCCTTGCAGTACACGTGCCTGCCCTTGGAGCACATCTTACTATGTATACACTGGACCACAGCTCCCCAACGCCGAGGAGCTTTAGGAAGGGTGGATGGTTTGCTAGGGAAGGGGAAGAAAAGTAGTCTATCTTCATTTAGAAAGGGAGTCTTTTCAGGGTCAGAGATTATTCTTTTTGAATTTAAAGCTTATTTGAATTTTGTAGTCAGTTCTCCCTTGCTTCTGGTTCTTCATAGAATAAGATTCCTTTTCCTAACTTAGCTGAACATGCATGATTTTTCTACCCCAAATGGGGAAAAAATAGACCATATTCAAAACTGAAAATGAAAATTCATTGCAGAGCCTTCCCAAGAGCTGTATTATTAAAGTCACCATCATTCAGTTGGATATTATCAAGGCAAAAAAATTAAGGTACAGATTGCACACACTGCCACTCTGTCTCTGCGCTCGTAAATGAATGTTTTCAGCCGTCCCCATCCATCTTCATTAACATTGTGAGCAATTTGTATTGGGCTTGCCATGTGGCGTCTTACATTGTGTAAATGTTTGTGATGTCCTAGAAATGGGCAATTTAATATGAAAAGCACACCGTGTCTCAAATTTTTTTTTTTATTTTAAACAGTAATTCCTGCTAGGAATTATTCCATGATTTATGCATAATTTCATGCAGATGGTTATTTAAATATAAATAGAGAAATGTGTTATTTAATATTGTGTCTGCCTCTACTGAGTTGGCATTCCCACGCTGAAGAATGTAATGTCATAAATAAAAGATAAAAACAGCTCTAAGCCACATACTCATCAGAAGATAATTGTGCCTGGCCCTTAAGTGACCTCCAATTAACTTTCTTAATATTTTCTAGTTTCTTGAAAAAGAAACCTAAATGGACTGTTCTTTGGAGATGTGTTTACAATGTAATGGAAAACCTCTTTGTTTACCTAATTAAGCCTACATTCTCCCAGTAGTAAAAACAACTCCCTTCTCTGGTAACCAACCTACTTTTCTCCTCTGTAAATGCTAACTTGTGACAGTAAACTGACCCGGGAATGACAAAACTAGGAGCGGGGTACACAGGAGGGGGGCCGACTGTCTCCACTTCATTCATTCCAATGTATCTTTCACCAAAAATGCCACATAGTTGTTTGCACTGAAATGTTTTGTAATAATGAAAAGAGGAAACATGAGGGGAACAAAAAATGAATATTATAATTAACCTCCTTTGTTTGAACAGGATCTAATTTAGTGGCAGAAGGTTTAGAGTAGGAAGTTTTCTGAATGCCAAAAACACTGCCTAAGCTGATATCCGGTGACATTTCTCAACCCAAATCTACAACCTAGAGAAGTGGTGATGAGAATTTACAAAATGGAAGGAAACATACCTCTTCTCTGTAGAGCCCCACCTTCTTTTTGTTATCTGAAAAACCGTTTCCTCAGCTATTCTAGTTAGAAGCCATCAAGATGCTTCGAGATCATAGTGGCTTCTGTTGAGTACTCTTGATTCAGGAACTTTCCTGCTCCTACGAGATATCTTGTCAAGGAATGCAGAAGGAAAGAAACATGCAGATGTGAGTGAGGATGGGCTGGCCCTGCAGGTGCCAATGGCCCTCTTCTGCTGATTCTCCTAGCCACACCTATGGCCAAAATCTTTCCTTTGTACTTACCAGCCTCTTAGGGTGATGGGCGATCCCCGCTAGAAGAACTAGGGTCCGACTGAAAGCAAGGATGTGATCCTTTAAGCCATTGCTTTCTTTCATCTCCCTTCTCCATTTTGCTTTTGTCAGGGAAACAAATTTCAAGGTTTTCATGTCCTTCACGGGTTGTGTCCACTGTGCTACCCACTCTGTCCCACAGACCCTTCCCTCCCAGCTCTAAGACGCCACAGCAGTTCCTCTTCCTACAGCTGACACAGGCACCATCTTCATTCCTGCTGGTTTTGTTTGTTTACTTGTTTTTGTACCCTGTGCTCTTTTGTGAGAATCCTGGAGCAGCCTGTTGGTGTTGACTACTAGGAGGATCCCTGGTTTGGGACTTTGAAGACCTGGCATGTCTAGTCCCCACTTTGCCACAGACACTGTAAATCATGTCTCTTCCCTAGGTGTCAGTCCTCTCACTTGGAAAACAAAAGTACTGAACTACAGCTTTCTCTCTGGTGCTCATGTCCTAGTGTTTGGAGGGCCACCTGAGAGCTCCTGCCTAGGACCGGGACATTTGCTTCTGGCTGGCTCCACTGAGTTTTTGTAAGCCTTCATTCCGTGTCCTGGGTGTGTGTTTCTCACTGTAGAAATCCTGCAGCCCTCAGGGAACTTGGTGTTTTCAGTTCTGTGGACTATATGAGAGGCTCCTGTAATGTAGAGTCAAAATAAACTCCAGGTAGATTATCTGGTTTTGAACTCCACTTCACCACTTACTTACCAGTTGGAGACCTGGAAGTAGGTAGAGAAGTTACTTAACCTCTGTGAATCTCAATTCTTCCTCTCCACATAGGGCATGATGGTGGTAACAAACCCTTATTTCATAGGATTATAAGACAATCACTACCCAACCCTCAACGGAAAGCCTAGGCCATAGTGAGGACTCAGTAGATATTAGCCATCAAAGTGAAGCCATCTAGTTTGGAAAATAGTTTTCATAGTGTAGATTAACCAGTAAAACAGACAAGAACATGTTGGACACCAAGGACTTAATATTATCCTCTTAAAGAAAATAGTGTTAGCTTTCACACCTGCATTTACAGTGATGCCTGGCAGGGGGCCGCACCTGTCTCATATCACACGAAATGTACACGTGCTTATCTTATCTGCATCATAAAAATGCCTGCTCTGAAGACTGGAGTGTCTCTTCTTTCTTCATAGCTCTGCATACAGACAGTGTCAAAAAGGCCAGTGGATTTATTCCTGTAGAATAAGTGACATTTAGAAAACAACAACAAAAACCCCTAGCATCTCTGCAAAAAGTAGGGTTCTTATAAAAGAAACCGTAATTATATGTATTAAAATAAGCTCATATTTTCAAAATGTGAACTATGGCATTATTATAAATTTAAAATCCTCTTTTGCTCCTAATCAGAGACCCAAGGCCTGTTAGGCTTGAGTCAAAAGTCCCATACCCACCTTTTGCAGACTCTTGTGTCTTGGAACACATATCCAATGATAGCAACCCCAAAATATTTAGCTCATGGTTTGCAGTGGATGTGTGGCACTGAACTTGATGTTGTCTTGTATTACGTAGCATCTGCCATTCTGAGTGGAACTTCACAAGGGTTATTACTGGATATATCACAGAAAGGTCAAGTGAGTTCATCTGAATCTGTGTCACACTACTGTAATGTAAGAAGCATGAACTCTCTGCCATACAGGAAGTAGCACACTGTGAGGGACATGCTACTGAAGCATAAAAACCATGGAGTCTGTTGAGGTGATTGAACAATGTATTGTGATTAATCACAGGTTACTCTCATGATGTAATCACTACAAAGTAGAAGTATATGTAGGACTTTACACACTCTTGCTTTGTCAAACTGTTTGCTGTAGTTTTCAAGATGTTCCTCTAACTCCGAAAAATGATCTAATCTGGTAGCAGTGTCGTGCTTCAAATAAAGGCATTTATATGATAAAAAAGACAAATATTCTGCCTGTTTCTCTTTTTTTATCTTCCCAAAGCTATGAGGTAGCGAGATTGTCACTGACAATGTCCCCCACTCGTTCTCTCCACTGCGTCAGCTCTGTCCTGTGTGGAGTGCTTGCTCCTGGCCTGACCCTTCTTTTCCTGCCTGCTCCTGATAAGGCACCATCCAGTCCCCAGAACAACCTGCATGCTGCTTTCCAGCCAGCCTTTGACTGGTCAGTGCCATCACTGGAAAATCCAAATCAAAACAGAACAGCAGAGCCCCACCAAGCCTGACTTTAACTTCCCTGGGGGCAGGCATTATGTGATTGTTTGGTATCAAATTTCTCTGAATCCAACAACTTGGACCCTAAATTTAAGCATCATCCTCTGATTGTCTAGACTAGTTATCACAAATCTTACAGAGCTTTCAATGATATACACAGCCCACCGTGGCACGTGTGTCATAGGTTTGTCACCAATAACCACAGAGAGCCATATTTCTGACGGTTGGTCCCACACAAGGACAGGCACATTTGTCCACATGTAGAGGTGTGCCTGGTCGTGAGAAGAATCTAGGTGCTGTGAACTGAGCCAGTGGGAGGCCAAAAACTCAGGAGAATAACTAAGCAGCCAATGATTTGGGAAGAGCAAATGTTCCTTAGGAAGTTAGCAGACACATTAGTGACTTAAGATTATCTTAAATCAGGACAACCACGCATGTGGCTCATTCCTTGCAGCCATTGGTATTTCTGTCCAAAAATAAAGCTATCATAAATCATAAATACCAAAAAATTATTTTTAAGAGTATGAGAATTAGAGAATGATATCCCAATCCACATTTTAACAGAAATTTTATTAATTTTTTTGGCCACATTTCTGATTATATACACTGAACTTTATAGAGACAAAGCCCAGGCCAAATAAAGTGATTTCTTCTCAGTAAGAACACAGTTGAATCTTCTCTACCATCTATGCTCACAGTTTCTCACTAAACCCTTTTGGTTTTGGACCAAAACTTCCCAACAAGAGGCAATAAGAAAATAAAACACCTGGCAAGTGCAGAGTCCTGAGTTCAATCTCCAGTACTGCAATAAATAAATAAATAAATAAATAAATAAAAAAAGGCTAATAAAACTTCAGCAGGTGTTTCCCTCCCATATGTTAGCTTTGTGAAACTCAAAATAACTTCTTCCTATGGACCCAAGGATCCACTGGCACTTGTTAATAGTTAAAAGGAAATAATTTAAAAATGATGGCCACAAAGGTGAGTGAAGAATGTTTTTAGGAAATGTGAAATGAAGATGAACTCAAATCAAGCCTTGGGATCCTGTGTTTTCTGTAGGGGGAGCTTAGACAGTGTGGTGCAGTTGTGAGGCAAGCAGGGAAAAGCGAAGTACTGACTGTCTCACTAAAGACTCCCTGTGAGCCCGAGTCGATGTAACAAATATCGTCCACTGAAGGAAAACATCAGCTACCTTCAGAAATTTAAACAGACATATACAGTTGTGCAATTTTAGTGATTATTCAGTTAATTCTTAAAAATCTATTCGGACAAAAAAAAATTCCCTTTCTCCCCCCGCCCCCCAGTCTTTATGTGATTCTCTGAAAGCTTGCACTTTGAGAAATATAAATAACTATCCAATAGGTTGACTTGACAAATCTGCTTTTACGGATGTAAAAGTGCTCAAATGTACAACCCGAAGAGAGAGAAGATAGAAGAATGGAAAAAGCAAGTGGAGACCTCCAATTTTTGAAAGCTTCAAATAAATGTGTTTAGATATATTTATGACAATTTTAAGAATTATAAGAAATGCAAGAGAAGTTTTGGACAGCTTTAAGTAACCCTGAGAGAAGTGTGCAGTAAGAGACCCAAAATGTGCGTTTTACTGCTTTCCACCCCCTGCTTATGGTTTTAGCTCTGGCCCAGGTACTTTTTCAAAGCACTGCACTGTTGGGTGAGAGCCACACGTTTCCTCCCAGTTCCCCACTTCAGAAAAGTTTTTCTACATTCATTTAATTCTGAATCCAATTGCATCGGTCTAAAATTTTGAGCATGTCCAACTACACTGTATTTCCCTCTCATAAAACCCGAGACAATGACAAGAATTCATAGTCAGGTTCCCTATTTAACCAGACATTTCTTGAGGGAATTGCAACGGCTCTGTGAAGAAACAGTTAATATGTATATATCCCTCTAAAATTGGCAAATGTCTTTTATTTCCTCCAATATTCTAACCAGAGATCTGAGCTCATTTTTTTTTCTTGTCCATAGGCTCAAAAAAAAAAAAAAAAAAAAGACTGTATTCGCTAATTATACATCCTGAAAAGAATTTGGTTCAGTGTAACATGATCCCAGTGATATGCTAATCCCTTTTTCTGCCTGGCGCTGCCCGAAGCTTGTGTCTAACATTTTTTTCAACTGTATGACAATAAAAGTTCTGGCAACAAAAGAAATAAATGGGCAGCTAAAGAAGGTATAGCTCGACACATGGCAGGCCGCCTCTCCCCTCTCCTTCTGGCTGTGCTTTTGTGGGCTTCGGTTTGGTATCCTCAAGTCAATAGCCGAAATCCAGCCACCTTAGCAACTTAGTATGACACCCAAGCCCTCTCTCTTTACATTCATGAATAGTCAGCACCCAGCAGACAAAATAGAACTAATCTTTTTTGACAGAATTGTTCAATTTTAGAGGAAAAGCTTTTGAGTCGTCCACACACTTGCAGAATATGAGACAACAATGGCTGCAATCAAATTTTAAAAACAACAGTGGCCAACGGGGCTGGAAAAAAAAATCTCTTTGAATTAAATAGCACATTCAGCCAGTCCCAATCATCATAAACTTGGGGCAAACATTAATTTCAATGAGAGAGAGAGAGAGAGAGAGAGAATATCCTACAGCCTTGTTTGACTTCTTGCAGTAATTCCTTCTGTTGTGACGCATTTTTGTTCTATTTTCTTCTCTTTTTTAGTATAGACTAATACAAATAAAAAATTTCTTTTTTCTTGAAAATAATTTTTTGGGGGGCCCAATGAGTCTCTGTGAAAAACGCTTTTTTACTCAGTAGCCTTTTGTAGACACTTGGAGGCAATTTTACCATTTAGAAATCCTGTAATGTATCCATCGCTTACAAGTCTAACATGCGCTAAAAAAGAATCTTCTCTCCAGTTCCTCCTCCTCCCCCATTTAATACACGGCATCACTATACCTTAGGAAGCAATAGGAACAAGAAGAAAAATCTACCCAGTTCATGGCAAAAACAGAAGTTAGCAACATGGTCCATGCAGCTGCAACATTGCATTTAAAATTCAGCTTCCTCGTAGGAAGAGGGCTAATCCTGCCCTCGTAATTCCCTACAGCCAAAATGTGCCCCCTCCCCGCGTGACAGTGCGATGCAAAGACACTAGCACGCTTATCTTGCCTAACCAGATGGCCGACTTGGATCAATGCACACACGCCACGATCAATGGGAGAGATAAAGAATTAGGAAAACAGTGGTACATGCTCCCAGTAAGCTTGTACACTGCATAATTATTTTATGATTCTACACATGGCTACATGTGATACTGAAGTAGAGAAGGAAAGGATAATTAGAGTGCCAGGAAGAATTTTGTAGTAGACTACACTCTGTCTGTCAGCACTTCCCACTCTAGCAAACTCACTGCCCTTATCTGAAAGTGAATTTAGAAAACATGAGCAGAAATGTCAGGGAGGGTATTTCCATTTTTGCCCAGTCCCGTCACATCCCAATGCCTAGTTCAAAGCTGGAGGAGGCTGACTTAGGTTTGGATATGCTTCTCGTCCTCAGCCACCCCCAGCTGCCCTGCCAGGGAACCCCAGCGGATAACATGCGGATGTGGTGTGGACCGTAACCCGGAGAAATTAAGTCTGCAAGTGAGTCCGTCAAGCTGATTCAGTAAAACAGAGCAGGGCAAATCAACCCTTCATTTCTGGGTCCTCACTGGCTAACCAAAGCAATTTTGGAGCAGTTTAGTCATACACTTCAAGCTTAGAAAAAATGTGGACCTATATTCCTTTTCTCCATAACAGAAGCCAAGTTGTAAGTCATAAGGCAAGTTTATGGAGTGAGAAGCTGGCACAGGGCTGCCCTCTTCTGAATGTAGGCCAAGGTCATAAACCCAAGATAATTAATTGCCACAATCCTCACTATGATAATGTGTTCATCAGAAAAACTAAGTGTAGGGCCAGCAAGATAGCTCAGTGGACTAAGCGCCTGCTTCCACAATGCAGGGTCAGAGGTTCAATCCCCCATACTGCCTGCCTTGCCAGCCCTGCCCCCAGGCAAGCTGAACCAGCGACCAAGTCCAGGCGTGGGGGGGCACGCCTTTAATCCCAGTGCTTGGGAGGCTGAAAACCGGAAGATCTCCACAAGTCCGAGATGCGTAGTGAGACCCTGTACTAAATGCATTGATTTAAAAAAAGAAGAAAAAGAAAAACTAAGTGTTCCTTCAGCTCCTAGAATATGGAAGAGACATAGTAAACAATTACGTTATTGCTTTAAATAATAGCTGGCTCTTACCTTGTACGACTCCAATATTTTATTCTTTTATCACCTTGTGTTCAATGAAAATAAAGTAGAATGAGGTTTTCCTTCAGATTGGAGACTCATCTTGCCTGTGAATTTACATAGTTGATGAACTTTGCACCACTTGTTAAATAAAGATGGAAATTAGAACCCAAAATTAGACAGTTTTCTCCCACCAATAACCCACAAAACTTGGGGACAGCTGGTTATTGAAGAAGTCCATCACTTCAAAATCCAAATCATTCAATAAATGCAAGTGAATTCCTAAGGATCAATACAGTATCGTCTGGAAGAAACTCGGGTTGTGGGGAAGAATTTTGACAACTGTGAAAAGCCTTAGCCATCCGCACTGCAAGTTAGCATAGTTGGGATAAATATGAGGCTCTGTATTCTTACATGGTTCTTCGGTTCTCTGCAATGTTCTCTGTAGAGTATGTTGTTAACTCTGCCCCATCTCTCTTCTCAACCTCAGTATGAAATAGCCTCACTGGCTATATAGTCACTGTCCATAATCAGATTTGGAGACAGGTCTTGATTTGAGGTTAGGTTGCATATTTCCATGTCTAGTTTTAGTTCAAAATCTTTAAAAGGCAAGGCTATTGTTTGATCTGCTAGGGCTTATTTTCTTTTCCTTGGAGATAAGTGTAAATGTGCTGTGTCCAGTAGTATGATCCGGACTCACTGATGCTTCCTCTTACTGCAGAAATGGATTTTTCCTGGACCACACTTGACATCAAGTAGCTGAGCTGGCAAGAAGTGAGATGTGATGGTCAATCCTGATGGTCAGCTTGACTGGCTTGAGAGACCCCTAGGAGATTAGTAAGCATGCTTTAGGGCATGTCTAGGTGAGTCGTGGAAGTGACTGGAGAACATCTTTGCTCTGGCCCTGTCCCCGCTTCTCTGCTTCCTGGGCCAGGACATGGACAGCTTCCCTCATCCTCTCCCTGTGTCCTTCTGCTGTGGTGTTTTGGCTTTAGATCCAGCTGACCATGTACTGAAACCCCAGAAACTGTGAGCCAAATTGAGCTTCTCCTTTAAATTGCCAGTCCCAGGCTTTCTGTCCTAGCAACAGAAAAACTGACCAGTACATGAGAGACATGTTTGCATGAGCCAGAGGGAGGAATCTGAGGAGGTGTCTGTGGAACAAAAACAGCTTTTGTGACTTCTCTGAGGCAGAACTGAGTTGGGCTCAACTCTGAGCTGAGGGCAAGGAGAGATGGTGGTTGTAGTACAGGAAAGTTGAGGGAACCAACTCTTTCCTTCAATCAACCTTGAACACAAGACCACCCTAATGATTGTCTGTGTTTAAATCTAGGAGGTCACAATGACTGAAACGGTGAATTATCCACACCAGTGAGAGGCAGAATGGGAGGAACCTGGAGTCAGAGGTGTCTGACCCTTTACATACTGGAAGGCTGAGTATGTGGGTTGTTGTTCTTCCTTCTCCCCTTCTTCTTTTTCCTTTTTTGGCTGTCCCTACTACTGCTGTCCATGATCTTCAATAAATGTAGCTACTTGTGATAAGATGTACACTTGGCAATTCTTTCCCGATCATATACAAGAACCTGGACTCGTTTTGACCCATTCAACTCTAAGAGTTGGACCTGAGTCCTAGAAAGCCAGAAAACTTGGAGGGAACCTGTGTGCTCTCAGCTTAGCAGTACCCATGGCTCCCTATAAAAGCAAACCTAAATTCTGTCAGGAGTTAAACCACTGCCGGGTTCGACTCCTAGGTTTTCAAGGGTTAAGATGCATGGAATCTAGGTTTGCAATCAGAGATTAACAGCCACACAAGGGACTAATCCTCTATAAGGGAGAGCCGGTAAAAAATAAATAAATAATAGATTTTAATTTTCTAGGATAAAATTATCAGAATTTATCAGATAGATTGTAGAAGTAATGTGTACAAAGTTTAAAAATTAAACTCACATTTTGCTCGCAATTCAAAACTCAAAGAATATAAAAATGATAACTTTGAAAGAGAAACAAATAATATTTCTATTTTTTAAATAATTTACATTCCACACAATGAAACCATGTTAAATGCATAATTCAATGAGTTTTAGCACCTGCATCTATCTAGAAACCATGACCAAAACAATACCAAATGTTTCCATCAGCCTCAAATGTTGCCTTCAGTTCATCCCAGTGGATGACGCTCTGCTTACTGCACTAGTCCACCTTGGGTTTGAGTTGAGTCACCATAACATCCCCAATAATTTTTAGAATTTTATACAAATACATCATATACATACATTATGGACATTTTAAAATCTGAGTTCCTTGACTCAACGTAACAATTTTTTTTTTTT
>NDGM011133310.1:0-20643 GCA_002564305.1 Octomys mimax | reverse complement strand
AAAAGCTAGGGCCAAAATATTGGCTGTCCTTGCAGCCCTTCTTTTTCTCTAATTTTTGGTCTGTAAACTTAAGCTATTAACCCTCCAGAAGAGAAGCTTAACGATATTATTACTCTATAACGTAGACAGTTGAGCTTAACCTCAACATTTAAATTACCAGAGAATTAAACATATAAATCTTTATGCATCAAATATAATATTAAGAACATACATGCAAAAACACCTTGAAATACTAGGATAACTGGATAAAGCCACTAACAGTAGTAGGTTTTAACATCCTCATCTTAGAAATGAATAACAAAATGTTCAAAAAATAGATAAAAATGCAGATGATTTTAAAACCTATTAACAGAAAACTATAAAATCAGTTTGCATGATTCGGTTCAATAATTCTAGCTTCAGAGATTTTATTTTAAAGAAAAACATTGATATAATGATACAAAGTTCATATAAAATATGTTTACTCCGGGGGCTGGGCCCAGCTCAGCAGCACAGTGCCTGCCTCACAGGCGTGAGGGCCTGGGCTTTATTCCCGGTACACACAAAAGAATGTTTACTGCTATTCATGAAAGTGACTCATGAATAGAAGAAGTCGTAGAAGAGCGACCTCACCAATCAGGCTGAAGAATGAGTCGCTCCCAGAGCGGCTCAACTCTCGGGGCTCCAAGTGTCTGCTGCTGGGAGGGCATGTCACAGAAAGCCAGCACCAAGAAGGACTTCCTCGGATGGCACAGCAGAGTCCGAGTCTGCTTGGTTTGCTTCCTAGTGTTCTACCAATGGATAGGAACCTGGCCAGGTTCTTTGGGTTTTAGTTTTAATTTTTGTTATTTTTAAAATACTTACAAAAATTTATTCACAGAGAATTAGTGCAATTTTTGGAATAGCAATAGGGAAAATTCTCTAATAAAAGTAGCATTCTCCAGTGTTTATGTGGACATAACCTCCATGCGCAGATGAAATATGTCCTGAGAGATTTCTTTCCAGGGTGAGAGAATGAGAATGCTCCAGTACGTTAGCTGAGAACACAGTTGTGGGGTGACACTTACTTCATTCCAGCTTAACGCTTTCTACAGTGGTGTGAAACGCTAACCGCTGGGAAATGTGTATTATTACTGACAGCATGGCCCCAAATGGTTAGATGACACAGAGACACAACTTTTGGAGAACTCTTTTTTCTTAATCATATTTGTCTTTGCCAACATTGATTTTGTTATAAGAAGAGAAATCGGAAAAAAATCAAATTCTCCGAGTAGCACATTAATAGTTGAGCTTAACAATACATACTAGATGTATGTGGCCATCACATCAAAATAGCATTACAGATAATCTATTTTGACTGAAGACATCACTTTCCCACAAGGAAGTGTGATTGCATTTTACTCCAGGAATCTGAGCACCGCCTTAGATCCATCTCTAAGTAAAGTAAAATTTGGCACCTGATGAAGGCAGACAACACAGAGGCTGCACAGATCGTTCAGCAGGTGAACGCAGAACTTGGCCCCAGTATTGGCTGGGAGAGCTCTTCCCCAGGTTTCCATCTCATTATAAAAGAATTTCAGAAACTGAGCAAACAGAATAATAGGACTCAAGTAATGAAATCAACTCTCCTGAGTTCTGTGGCCTGCTTCAGTGTTTTTCATTGTTCTGCTTTATTATTTAAAAATCTAGCAGCACTCTGCAGCTGAATAATGTCACCCCTTTCATTTAAATTACAGCATTGTTTTAGAGTAAATTGTTGTAGGGCTGCCAGCACCAGCTTTCTGATGTGAGCTATGAACAGTCTCCGGCTCTAAATTATGCCTGACTGCTTTTTCTTCTAACAATAAATATTCAACAAATTGTGTTTGAAGAGATGGTGGAAATAATTAAAGGAAATAATAAGGCAAGTTCAGCTGAATGTGCAAGAATTATAAAGCAATTTAATTAGCAACGCATGGTAAAAGTAAACCAGTGGATCAGAGAATAATAAGAAATAACTTGTTAGAGAAACCATAACAAACTGACAGGAAAACCAGGTCACAAGTGACCACCAGTTTCCACATACTGGTAGAGTTAGACATTTTACTAAAATATAGAATGAAAAGGAAGATTAACAAAACTGAAACCGAGAGACTAATAATCATAAAAGAAATTAAGACTAATCCAAGCTTTATACTAAAATAAACATATTACCCATGGTCAGAGGGTAAATGCCATAAAACTTCTAGGAACATATAATCCTGACATGCATTCATGTGTTTCAGAATACACAAAAATGATACAGAGTTCCCACATTTATGTGAAATCTCAAAATTGCAGTCTGACAAGACCAAGAAAACGTATGGATCACTTTCACCCATAAATATGGATTGTGAAGTGGTAAGTAAAATATTGGTGAATTTAGATATCAACATTTGCAGTGACTAAAGCTGAAGCATACTCGTTCACTTTACTAACCCTTGTTGTCCTACAATTGTAAGTTATGAACACTTCAGCACCACTGGGAAGGAGCTGAAGCAAAGCTCTTACTGCTTTCACCAAAATGGAAAATCATCTTTAGGTTGTTTAAAACTTAGCCAGTGGGGTCAATGGATTATAAATTCCTGTCACTTGGAATGCTCCAGAAAGAAATGTATTCAGGATATAGCAACAGAGACAAAAGCAGAGACTGGGGTTCTCACTTTACAAACATTTGGAAGTCCAAAGAAGGGCCTGATGGCAGTAGAGAGACTCTGGACCAGAAGGAATCATGAGTGGAGGACGGATCAGCTGCAAGCTGTGCAGGCGGCCTGTGGCTGCAGGGCCTCCTGAGCCTGGGCTCCGAGTGCCGGGCCTGGAAGAGAAGCCTTGAGTCCTCCATGTGGTTATGTGCCCAGCAGGATAGGGATCAGGACAGAATTAATACTGATCAATAGAAAACAAAGGAAATGACATCAGAGTCTCAGGATGGGCTTATATGTACAGCGTTATCAATACACATAGACCTGCCTATTATTAAGCTACAATAGGCAGACCTGCCTAACTTCTATTCTAGGACCAGCATTTATAAATCAGTCAATAAAATTTTTCACATTAGAATTTCATGGGGAATAACATAACAATTCTTCAAAAAGTGACAGAAGTCATAAGCTGCCTTTCATCTATTGCTAACTATATCTTTTAATATTCCTAGAAATGACAGGCTATTCCTTTATTATGACAAAAATCAGCTATAATCACATCTAATAAGACAATGCTACAGCCACACTCACAAGGACAAGACACTCACTATTTTTGGTTTGCTTCTGCAAAATTTCACAGTGCAACACACTAAGAATAAATGAAGAACACAAACAATGACAAAAAGGCCACGCTTATTGTCTGTAGGTGACGTGTGGCTCTTAGAAAGCTCTCAACAGATTAAATTAGATAAATGCTCACATTAAGTGACTTAGGCAGGTGGCCAGATACACTTTGGAAAAATTTTATTTTAATGATAATTAACTTCATCATATAAAGATTTAGAAGACAGGTAGTAATGTCTATCTCCTTTGGCATTACGTTGGGAAAGATGAGACATAGAGGTGCAATTTTACTAAGGTGCCAGCAGAGGCTTGAAATGCCCCCAAACACCCTGAATTGGTTAGCTGACCTTAGGTCAAGACACACACACACACACACACACACACACACACACATGGCAAAATGATTTGGCGTTTCGTGACAACTCAGTCCATTGGGGGGGTGGCTAATTCAGACCCCTTCAAATTACAGAAACTCTGCTTTATAGACAGGTAGAATGAGAGCGGGAGGCCCCGTGTGCAGGCAGCTCTAGCCGGCTGTGCGCGGCCAGCAGGCCCAGAAGAAGGCCGGGAGTCTGCTCCTGGAGTTCCTACTCCCAGAGCGTGGAGTGAGCACTGTGAGCTCAACTTGAGAAAGCCGGAGAAATAGCTGACCTTCAAAACTCCCGAAGATCCATTTCAACTGTCAGTTGCAACATGAAATTAAGTGACTTTTTAGCTACTGGCAAGTGAATGAGTCAGGAGCAGAGCCCAGAAGACAGACTCTAGAGGCCACGCTCCTGCCCCGGATGGCAGCGCCAGGCGTGCAGATAGCGGCAGCCATCACCCAAGTGCTCGGCCCGCAGGAAAGATCGGTATGCATCAGGCAGATGGAGCAGGGGAAAGCAAAAGTCTTAGAACACCGTTCTTAAACATGTACGGCAGTCTTTAATAGTTCATAGACAGACTTTAATAAACTTGCAATTTTTTATAAATACCTAAAATATAACAACTTTGTGTGTTGTTATATTTTATCAAAACTTAAACTTGGCTAGAAAAAGATAAAATTTAGAAGTTTCATTAAACTTTTTCCATCCTGGGGGATAATACGGCATACATAGCAGTACCCCTTCCTCAGAAATTAATGCATTTACAATCAAAGTACAGGTAATTTGTTAAGGAGAAAGGGAAGAAGTCAAAGAATTTAAGATTTTATATAGAGAAATAACTGTTCCATAGTAGATGAGTACATCTCGCACACTGGAACAGAGCTGCCCCACCCATCGTGCACACAGTAGGTCAGTAATTCTCGCACACTGGAACAGAGCTGCGCTTTCTGTCATGCACACAGTAGGTCAGTAATTCTCGCACACTGGAACGGAGCTGCCCCTCCCGTCGTGCACGCAGTAATTCTCGCACACTGGAACGGAGCTGCTCCTCCATCATGCACAAATCTGTGAAGCAACAACAGGCTGCACATCTCCTATCTAGTATGCTTGAGATAGAAACGTCTAGGATTTTGTGATTTTTAGTGATGAAATCTTTGTGTGCCCATTTACATGTATTTTAGGTATAAGAGGCAAGGAAAAACAAATTCATTCATGTTTCCTACACATCACCACGCAAAACCCATCAGGAACCTACGCAACGCGTGTCGTGATTTAAGCGTGAGCCGAAGAGGAATTTTGCCTTCTGACGTCGGAACAGGGCTCCAGACCTCCAAATTCTGGAGCATTTCTGATTTTGGGTCCTCAAGTAAGCACACTCGATCTGAATAACCGAAGCCGTCGGCTCCTGGGTATGACGATAAAATCCTACAGACAGAGTGGTGCATGCACACCCGCCCCACATGCACGCCGTCCTCCTTGTAATCTAATAATTATGTCTTCCAACTAGATGGAGAAATTATAAATGGGAGTTAGTAAATTAAAATTCATTCCAGAGCAATAAACCAAACACTTGTACTAAAATTTAATTTTAGGTGATTCATGATTTATTTAAGTGGCTTAATGTTCTAAATTTGAAGACACTATAAATGCTTTAGAAGAAAGGCTGGTTTTCAACACCCAGTCGATGGAGGACACTCTTGAGAAACCTGAGAGCAAAATCAATAAATAAAAAGTCAGGGATGAATTTGTCTACATAAAGCTGTAAACCCTCCTAATTACAGAAACAGAAGAAAAATAAAACCCCTGATTTTTCTCTAGCCATAATGGCCAGTAGCCAGAAGAAACTGTATGTGTCTGTCCCACCCGTGCATGGTGGGCGACGCGCTTGACAAGCCCTCGCTCCCCTTGGGATGGGCACAGAGCATTTGCCTAGCCTGCTTGAAGCCAGGGTCAGGCTTCAGGACGACCCACAGAAGCACTAGGGAGGCGAAGGCTACAGGACTTGACCGTGACTAGCTCTTACACTAGTGTGAGAAAATGGGTTCTCCTGTTGACGGCTTCTTACACTTTTAACAGGAAAATAAAACCTTGCAAATGTACTTCACCACTCTGATTGTTTGTTCCAACAGTCCTACTAGTAATTTATTTCAAGGAACTATTCAGAGAGGCACACAGTACTCCAGTGTATGCCTCTGTGTGTCCACGTGCGCAGGAGCACGGACTGAGCTCCTCCGGCTCGCCTCTGGAACCTCTCTGTTCCGCAAGGCCAGTGCTCTGCCTCTGTGTGCCTTACACCCCAGTGAAGCTGAAGCACACGGACAGACTCTTGAGCTCTGTGCTTCTGTGGACAGATGTCACACCTACGTGTGTCCACCATCTAGCACTACTCTTCCACTAAGCCAGCACAATGGCTTCTTTGCACTCTCACCATATGGCTCACAAACTCTAAAATATCTGAATGCTTCAAGAAAAATCTTACAGTTATGAAGCTGAGTGATTAAAAATAGAAATTAGAAAAATATACGGAGAGAATGATATTCTTATAAAATGCAAAACCTAGAAAAAATCCACAGTACATATGGCAAAGGAACATTTTAAAATGACAGTACTGGGGCTGCAGCAGCGGTTCAGTGGTAGAATGCCTCTTGGTTACTTTTCTCTCATTGCTGGGACAAAATACCCACATCCTAAGTTAAGGAAGTAAAGGCTAATCTAGCTCACAGTGGAGGTTTCAGTCCATACTTGGCTGGCTCCAAGGCAGAGCGGCACATGGCAGAGAGCAGCTGTTCACGGTGGGAAGGGCAGCAAAACAGCACGAGCAAACGGGAGGCGGCCTCTCTTTCCTTATGCCGTATGCAGGCTGCCTGCCCCAGGGTGGGTGTAGTGCTCACCCCGTAATCCCAGCACTGGGCCATGAATCAATCACAAACTCCTGAAGGCGCCTCATGTCTGCACTAGGCTTTGGGGGACCTCCAGGCACAAGCAAATGCCTTGGGGTATATGCATTGTCACGGTGGTATGAGCAAGAAGAGATTGATATGAGGTAAGATGTAGGAGAGAAACTTCTACGGTCCTTGTATCGCATTTGTAGCTCTTCCTGTAGCTCTTGCATGGGCTTGTGATTCTACCAGTGTGTTTTTCTCCTGCTTCATGGCTTAGCTATCTCTATGGATATAATAAGTACATACCAAGTACTCATTTGTGTATCAAATATTATGGAAGAAAGACATTGAAAATGTAAGGAAGAATTGCTCGCTATATGCTGGTCAAGCAGTCTGTCAGGAATTGGCAACCGGCCCTGGGAGTCACCCAGGCCACACGCGGGTGACCCAGACATGCCAGAATGGCGAGCTCTGCTCCGGTGCAGCTGGAGTTGTCCAGAGGGCTCCTCCGCACTCTCCTAAGGCCTTAGTGGGGAGAACTGTACCTACCCACTTGCTGTCAGGAGGAGTCGGCTCGCGTACACTACTACATCGACCCAGTCCACTGATGCCTGCATCCCAACATTCTCTATCATATAAGATGATCATTTTCCTTATTTTCTTATAACTTTAATGGAATCTCTGGAGAAAGAAGACAATTGCATGCAATGCGTGTACCATGTTTAACAGCAAGTCTGCTGCAGTTTGATGTGTCCGCCATCAGGAACATCTTTGAACTTCCCATAACGAGAGACAAGCATCTGTGCTGCTTCGTGCTTCTCACGAATGCTTGATGCGTTGCCCTGCTCACTGCTTGTCTCAGTGTAACCAGCAGCCGTGCTGTCGTTCCTCAGCCATGGCACTGGTCCTCTCTGTGTAGGCTCACAGGCCATGCTCTCATTTACCTTTCTTATGGAAGGTTCTTAGATTGCATCCGAGTTTCATTCTTGATCTGAGGTTTTTTGTTTTTGTTTTTGTTTTTTTTTCAGAACTGGGGATTGAACTCAGGACCCTTGCCAGGCAGGTGCTTATCCTACTGAGCCATCTCCCCAGCCCTTGCTCCGAGATTTTAGTACTTTTACCTTCTAAATAAACTATTTCCCTCCTTGACAAAAGAAGACCATCTCTATTAGATACTCAGGGCTGCCCACATGCCAATTAATCTAACTTTGTCCTTGAATATCCTTCATGCAGAATCTTAATCTTCCACATCCAAAGTCTACCAGCTGTTTTCCAAGTATGAGGCTTAAATTTTTCTGGTTCTGAAAATCACCGCCCTTTTAAGTTCTAAGAAATCGCCCGTGATTTTCTGGACACTCTCCTTCCCTCGTTCTCCACGCAGCCCTGCCGCGCCGGACGACGTGCCTCCTGGTTCGATCTTACAGATCTCTTTTCACTTTCTATCTTCGTCCTTTTATATGTTTTTGCTTTATCTTCTGGAAAATGTTGCCCTATTTTTTAAAGAAAACTTCTCTTTTAATTTTTATTTTCGCAATTTTATTTTAATCATTGAATGTTCTCTCAAACTAAGCATTGTTCTAGTCCATTCTCGTTTTTCTTGAAAAACACAAGCCTCGTAAGCTGGTCCTGATAGTCTAATTAAATCTCAATCCTCTGCGCTGAGCAAGCCTTGCCTGCGTTGGTGTGGCTTACTTTGTTTCAACGAGTTTGCGCAGCCGTCAGTCACAGCCCCTTCTCTCCACAGCGTTGCGCCCCTGCCACGGGCGGAGTGAGCAGGCACAGGTCTTCTTTGCTCCCTCCCCGCACCCCACTTCTTGAGGTCGGTCTGCTAGGGTTCTAAGCATACTGCGGAGCTTCCTCCGAGCTCCGTCTCAAGCCCGGGCACTGGAGCCAGGATGCCCGGTGGCCAGGTTCGCACTCTCTCACCAGCCAGAAAGAGCTTCACTCTAACTGGGAGGAGGCAGAACCGCCTTACTTACATGGTAGGTACCATGTGCGTCCTAATGGTTTAGAGTAGAGGGGATGAAGGGGGTTGATCGCGTGAAAACATTGCCCGTTGTGTGTACGGAGCTTGAGTGTCTGTAGGCGGGAGCACCTCATACGTGAATTTACCAATATAACAAAGTGCTTTATCCCAAGAGATGTTTTTGAGTTAGCTTTTTTCCTGGAGGAAAAAAAAAAAAACCTTCAAAATTAAGAGACTTTTAAAGACCAGGTTGACGTGAAGCTCCCTGAAAGGTGTAGCAGAGTGAATGAGGACTGACTGGATGATTCTACAGTCTGAGCCAGGTCTACTGAAGAAGAGAAACGGGCTGAAAATGAGAGGGGTAAAAAATTCAGTTGCTGTTGAGGACACTGACAGTAAAGCAAATACACAAGCTGAGGAAAAGAATTTTTAATTTTTAACTTAAAAGAATTTTTGAAGCCAGACTACTTCAGATCTAGTTGGCTGAACATTTTAATGAGACAAATGTGCAAAAACAACGTAGAAGAAACACAGTGGAGTACAGAGCCACAACACGAATGCAATTACACCATTTCCAGAAAAAAAGGAGAGCTCCTGAGACTGGTGTTAAGTGCAATGAGTCAGACAAGAAGCTCAAGAGGGCATGATTTGCCTTAGATGAGAATGCCAAATGTAAATAAAGAATAAAATAAAAGATAGTGGTAGAAAACGAGCAAGCACACATTTTAGAGCTGCGGAAGAGAAATAAGCAGGTCAGGTAGGAGAGAGAATGTAGGAGAGGAGCCCAGGAGCTGAAAAATAGCTCCCTGATGTCACCAAGGAACAGATTCGTGACATCTCTTATCTTTGGCAAACCCAGAGCAGCATCCTTCATGACCAGGAGAGTCACCCCACAGATTCGTCTGTTCCGTGTGATACTCAGTAGTGTCCAAAGAAGACTTGGGCCTGTGCTTCTGGAGGCTGTGAAGGCCAAACAGTATGGTGCCACTGCCTGGTTGCATCCCAACATGGCAGACAAGAGGTAGAAGGCAGCAGCCTGCAGAGGGAGACGGGGACACGTGGAGATAGAGGAAAAGCAAAAGGCATCTGGAGATGGTGACAGCCTGCCCACAGCCATCTACTGTCTCAGGTGCTCCTGGATGAGCCAGGAGAAAGCCATTGATCCTCCTTGAAGCCCCTGTCAGCTCCCACTTGAACCCCACCCCTTAGAGACCTGAGCCCTCAGCACTGCTGCCCTGGAGCACAAGCTTCCCCATATACACCTTTGGGAGACACAGACAAACAACAGGCACCCATAGCACAGAGCCCCTGTCACAGACACGCCGGGTTCTTCATGTGTCTTTGATCAAAACACCCTTCTAAAGTCATGTGCTGGCTTCTCCTTTCGTGATCCAGCATCACAGAATCACTTCCTAAGTCAATCACTGGCGAGAGAATGGAGTCACTGGACAGCACGGGCGTGAATAAAGGAGCCAGCGGGCCAAGGGGAGGTGGTGAGACAGGGACATGCACAGACCTAGGCTTGGAGAGGAGAAGGCCCCAAGAACTTCACACTGTGTTGCTGATTGGAGTAAGAGGCAGATGTTCCAGGCAACTCATTCGTCAGTTTGAAAAGGAAATCAAGGCTTCTTCCTTCGGCCGTGAACCTTCCTACTCCCCGTGGCTGTACAGCTCTGGACGCCACAGTGCATCTTACCTCACAAGACTGGAGGCCGCTGGAGGTAGCTCTTCTGATGCCGTGTGAGTCCCATGCACCAGGCGGGCCCAGGCGGATGCCCCTTCCCCATGGCAGAGTTGCGGCTACAGCTAGCAGCCCCAGCCTAGCACAGGATAAGGGTTGCCAAGGAAACGGGGCCGGTTCAGTGACAGCTGATAACACTCCTTTCAAAAGCTTCCGGCAAGGGAGGAAAAGCAGGTACAAGAAGGACAGTGGAAGTGTGCAGCAGGCCCACAGAGGCCTCTGTCCCCCCAGGCACACTCCCACTCCAGCCCAGCACTCGCTGCTTGGGCCTTCAGAGCTCTCTGGCACTGCACGACGCACCCCCGCCCAGCTGATCCACAGGCTGCCCACGTGGACCAGTGCGCAGTGCAAGAAAACTTGCACGTAGTAAGAAAGCTGGAGTGAGCACTGTGACGTCTCAGTTAATTGACTCCTCCACAGAATGCCATCCTCTGTGACCAGGGCATTCATGTGGCATGTCCACCTCCCCCAGCCCACAGGAGCCTGCCGTGGGCAAGAGCTCCAGACTCTGCTTGACTTCATTTTTTGCAATGTGAGAAATTTCATTTTCATATTTTCATGTTCTTCTTTTTCAATTTTTAAAAATTATTTATTTGTTTATTTGGTACAGGGTCTCGCTACACAGCTCGGACTTATAGTGACCCTCCTGTCTCAGCCTCCCGAGCGCTGGGATTACAGGCGTGTGCCACCGCGCCCAGTTTTGGTGGCCGGCTGCACACAGAGCCGGCACAGCACACGGTCCGGGAAGCCAAGCTCAGGTCCTTGGCTTGCCGCGCAGGCGCTTGGGCTGCCGAGCTATCGCCCGGGCCCTGTATCTTCATTTCCTTCTGTGACTTGTGATTTGAAATGTCTTACTGCAGCAAAAACTTCTTAATTTCCCCGTTTTAAGTATGAACTAAGATTAAAAGCCCTTCAGCTGAATAATCTGTCAATACTGAAATAAACTGGAAAGGGTAACAGAAGCTTTGCATAATCATTTGACATTCTTCTTAAAGTAGGATGCTGAAATATTTACACACTGAGGTTTAAGATTTAGCCATGTTTTTGTTACTGATTTTATTATTCCTTGAACTTTACAAGACAAAATGGTCAGGGCTTGTGATCTTCCTTATTATTTTTAATGGCTTCAGGACACTGTACATGTAGATCTAATACTCAGAGCCCCGAATGCCTTTGGTCTCCTCTGAGGCCACCCAACCATTTAGCTCATGGAATAGCCCCTATTCTTGATGCCTTCTGAGAACAATGTATTTCATAAATTTTCATAAAACTGAAGAGTATAGAATAATCCTGCAGTGCCACCAGGAATAGGGCTGAGACTGAGGCAAATGAGGTTCCCCCTGAGCGCCTTTGTGCTGGGTAGCCAGCGGCTGCAGTGGCCACCAGGAGTAGGGCTGAGGCTGAGGCTGCAGCTTGTCCACATCACCAGAGGAACTTGGAACTGCAAAATTATGAAAGGTTTTAACTCACCTTACTCTTGAAAAATATAAAAATAAATATAAAATTTTGGATGATTTGCTCCTGGTACCAAGTGTCTAAAAGAGAAAACCAAATTTATTAAAAAGAAACCATTGCATATAAATGGGTATGGCCCTTTAAAGAATGAAATAATGTCTTGAGACCAGAGTATAGAAAATAGTTGGCGAAAAGGAAGTAATGTTCACCTTTTTACTTACAGGAAAATAATCCTTTCTTTTGCCATTAAAATCATAAAGATGTGTTATGGTTTGTGTCTATTTGGCCCTCCAAAGCCTCATGCAGTCGTGAGGCTGGGACTTCTAGAGTTTGAGATTAACTCATGATCCACTGGGATTATGGGTCTTAGTGCTGCTCGGTTCTGGGTGTGTGTGCTGCACCCAGCCTGGGGCAGATGCCTGAATGCAACGTAAGGGAGCAGACTTGCTCTCTGGGGCTTTGCTGCTGCCCCGCCTTTGCTTTCCGCTCTTAGCCGCCGCCATGAAAGGCTGCTCTCTGCCATGCGCGCTCTGCCCTGGAGGCAGCGGAATATGGACTGAACCCTCCAGTGACTGTGAGCTAAATAAACCTTTCCTTCCTTCGTTTTGGGTGTCAGTTGTTTGTCCCAGCAATGAAAGAAGAGTAAGTGGGACAAGAAGAAAACTACGTCGTGTCATAGCAAGTTATGTCAGGGCTAATTCTGACCTTAAGTATTTATTTAGATACTTATTTTATTAAACACTTACCAGTCTTTATTTTGATCAGCTTGTGTAAGTATGTGCATATCTTTGTTTATATATTTCTTTGTTTAATACTAGGTATAATTATTTTCATGTTTACTTGATTACTACATGTCTGGATAAAGAAAATCTTTTTTTTTTTTTTTTTTTTTCAGAAGCAGGGATTGAACTCAGGCTCTTGCATTTGCTAGGCAAGCACTTATTCTACTCAGCCATCTCCCCAGCCCCAATAAAATCTTAAGGTTTACAAAGTTATAGATTTTGTTTTGTTGATTCTTTTATGCCAAGAGCCTATAGCATTACTAAGATTAATTAATTTTTATGGAATGAATATAATGCAAGTATAAATAATGAAAATATGTTATCTAAGGTACTCTGATCCTCTACAGAGAAGTGAAATGAATAATATTCTACCAAAATATCTTAATTAGACATTGCTCAACTTCAGTGCCCTGATAGGATCGCAGTGTCATTGAAAGACAATGTTTGGAAGTATTAGAAAATAGCAAAGTAGACATCCAATCAACAAACTGTGTGATGAATGACAGATGACAAAGGAGCTTCAATAGCTTAGG
Organism: Octomys mimax; assembly: GCA_002564305.1. Classification (NCBI taxonomy): domain Eukaryota; kingdom Metazoa; phylum Chordata; class Mammalia; order Rodentia; family Octodontidae; genus Octomys; species Octomys mimax. Next base: position 7,656 of record NDGM011133310.1, on the reverse strand, counting down.
ATTAATATAGAGAGTAGAGGGGCAGGGAGATAGCTCAGCGGCATAAGCACCTGCCTGGCAAGGACAAGGTCCTGAGTTTGATCCCTGGTACCACAAAAAAAAAAAAAAAAAAAGATACATAGAGATTAGACACAGCGTGTCCAGGCAGTCCTTGGCCTGCACTGGGTGAAACTGCTTTCTCCTTCAGATATGTGTGTTGAGTCCTCAAGCCCGTTCTTCAGAATAAGATTTTATTTGGAGAGAGGCTCTGAGGAAGTGACCAGAATGTGATGCCAGCATGACTGGGCTCTGCTGCCCTGCATGACAGATCCTCCTCTAAGTCCCAGGTTGCCTCACAGACGCTGAAGTGCAGATGCCGAGAGGTGCTCACGGTGAGGTCTCGGCTGGAAGCAAGGAACACCTCACTGCACCCTGGAGGAAACACAGCCCTTGCTAGCCAGGGGCTGAAGACTCTGATAAATTGCATCCTAGAGTTTTGTGAAAAATGGAGCTTCAGGTGAAGCTACCAAGCCACACAGATTTACAAGCTGCGTGTGTAAGGCGCAGCCTGGTTTCTACTTGCTACTCAGAGTAAAATATGAGGAGAACGTAATAAATTTAAACAATTGATAAAAATGAAGCAGAACTTGGAGATTTGAAGAATTTCCAGCCTTTCCATATGGTGAAAGATGAAAAAGCATACTCTGGAGAGAAGCCGAAGGGTGTTTCAGGCAAGTATTTAGTACAGGATTACAGGCATGCGATTTGGCGGCCCCATCCGCCGTACTGGCAGGAGCCAGGAGTGCAGACGGGCCTGCACCAGGGAGAACACCAGCGTGGATCAAAGGCGGCAGAGGCGCGGTGGGCGCCGGCACTCTGACCCTTGGGCACTATAGCCTGAGCCGCAGAGCCGCTTGGCTGCGCCCACGGCTGCTTTTCAAGAAAAGGCAAGAGCCAGTCCCTTCCCCTAGTGCCGGAGGCTTGCTTCACTGTCCTTATCTATGCCGCATCGGTTCATTTCGGAAGCACACATCACCTGACTGCCCGCGTCTGCAGCCAGTGTGTTGACGCCTGATGAAGCAGGGTCCCTGTGCCGACCTCCACACGGATGAGAGTTGAGATTCAGTACTGGCACTGGGGGTGTCCACTGTGGTTAGGCTGTTGGAAAGGAGCGAATATACTTGGCACAGGAGAAGGACTTGAATGGAAGGAGGGCGGGGCAACAAACTGACTGTGTCCCCTGCGCAGTTCGTGTGTCGCAGTGCTGAGAACGTGACTGTGTCTGGAAACAGAGGGTTTGAAATGGGAACTAATTAAAATGAGTTTGTATGTGTGGGTTCTAATCAGCATTGCCTTTGCGGGAAGAGTGACTTGGGGCCGGGACACCATGGGCAGCCTGGACCTGTGAAGGCTCCGAGGAGGGTGGCTGCCTGCAAACCAAGAGAGGGGCTTCCGGAGAGAAACTCTGCTGACTCTTGGTTGTGGGCTTCCAGCAATGAGAGCCGTGAGCAAACTCATGTCTGCTGTCCACGCCGCCCAGCCCTGGTGCTTCATAATGATGGCCCCAGGAAGAGGGAAGACGCTTACCTGCCTCAGGTAGCGTGGCAGGAGAGTCCCCCTGCAGCAGCAGAAATCTCTTCCACGCATGCATCCAGAAATCCTTCTGACACTCAACCACAGTTCCGCTTTGTGCATTCCAACAGGTAATATTGATCTTAATTGCGATGATTTGCGTTTCTAAATAGGCTTTCCTATACTAGGTGTGTGAATCGTTAGGCTCATTCCCGTATCTTACTGATGAGACAGTAGTGGAATGACTCTGGTCCACGCTGAAACATAGGTCACACTAAGCATAAATATAGCATATAAAACTAAACTCCGACGAAGAAAAGGATCCGAAGTTGGATGGACCACTTGGATTGTAGGACTTGAAATTTTGCTATAAACATGCAAAAAAAATTTAAAGTTCAACACAATAATGCTCAGAAGCTTATATTAAATAGCAGCAGTCAGCAGTCTCCAGCCTATGTTATCAGTTCTGATCCAATTAGGAAGATGCACCTTAAAGCGTTTTCATTTATTTTTCTAGAAATCACCTCTATGTCTGCAAATGAATGTCTGCCATTCTGATGGCTTTGGAGACTGCTGATGCGTCAGGTCTGAGATATTCCTGTATTTTTTTATTAACTCATTTTTTACATTTTCTTGATTTACTCTTCTAAAACTATTAGGATGCTGGACTATATGAATTGATCAATCACATATACCTTTTTCTTTTCTTTATATTTTAGGGAAGGGTCTACAGGATGTTCAGGGTCTCACCACTAGATTGGACTGATAGTGATCCACCTGTTTATAGCCTCCCAAGAGCTAGGATTACAGGCACACGTGCCACCTTGCCCAGTCTCAATTGCCATCTCAGTGTGCCCTGGGGATGGGGCCAGCATGGCAGGCCTGGGGATTGAACCCCCAGCCTCTATGTCTGCTTGCAGGTGCTTTAACCTGCTGAGCTATTGGCCAGACCTAATCACATGCACCTTAATTCTTATTTATCTGTACCATTTTCAGTTTTCTTCATGAATCATTTCGCTTCACATCTAGAGAATTTTCTCATTATACTCTTGAAAATTAAGTATTGTTGGTCTTAACTATCATATTTCCAGTTCATAAAAGCTGTTTCTTATTATGGATATTTTTAAATAAGCAATTACTATGTCAGAGGTAATTTGATGATTTAGGGCTTACTTACAGTGAATGGACACAATTACATTCATGAAGTATACAGTTTATAAGTTTTGATAAATATATGTCACCCACACCATTGTCAAGATATCGAATATTTGCATCACCCAGAAAGCTGGCAGCCCCTAGCCAGCCAGCCCACCATTTGCCTCAAGCGATCCAGGTGGTGTGACAGGTCACTTTAGCCAGATAGAGCCCCACTGACACACACACTCCTGTGTCTCTTACCCAGCTCAGACAGCGTCTGTGACGTTGAGTCAGGCTGTTTCGTGCATCGATATGCTGTTTCTTTTTATTACTGACTAATGATCCTTGACTGTGCTCCCAGTTCATCTGCCCACTCACCTGCGGTGGCTACTTGGGCTCCTCTCAGTCGGACCTGTCACGAAAGGTCACCCTTGCACAGGGTGCGACTGAGATCTCAAAGGAGCCAACTTTGTGGCTACCCATTTCATCTGCCTTAGGAATAGGACTGCTCAGGTGTATGACAATTCAATTTGACATCTATAGTCTACCTTACATAAACTTTTGGCATACAATTAAAGATCAAGTTTATTTATTACTGTACACATGGTCTGTTTCTTAAATTTCATTCATTCTTCCTCTCTAGTGACTGGGATACTTGCCATCGGCTCCACCTGTAATGCGCCGTGCATGACCTGGTCCTTCTCTGCCTCTGTGAAGGGGAAGGCACGAGATCTTCTCAATCAGACATGATGCCAGCTGTACGTTTTTGTAGTTCTGCCTTATAAAGCTGTAGAATTCCTTTTATTTTCCTAATTTGCTAAGAGAATCTTCCAAGTAGAGGCTGAGTTTTACAAAACTTTTCTGTGTGTAGTGACATTTATTGTATGGGTTTTCTCCATTATTTCTTCAATATGGCAAATATAGTTTCTAATATAAATCATCACTGCAATAATAAAAAATGTATTATGACTGTCTTAGGTACTTTCTCATTGCTGGGACAAAATGCCTGATAGCCACAATTTAAAGGCAGACTGGGGTCGATCTGATAGCTCAGCAGATCAAAGCACCTGCTTTGGCAGAGCACAGAGGCTGGGGTTCAATCTCTGGTGGGCCGTGCTGGCCCCACACCCCGGGGTGCGCTAAGACAGTGACTGAGACTGGGTATGGTGGCACAAGCCGGTAATCCTCGCATTTGTGAGGCTGAAAACAGGAGAATCACTACAAGTCCAATCTATGTAGTGAGACTTTGTAGCCCCTATAGACCCTGTATCCCATGTAATAAATTCAAGAAAAAAAAAAAGATAAAGGAGGACTGGTTTATTTTGGCTTGCAGTTTACAGAAATTTCAGTCCACAACTGGCCGAGTCTAATACAGGGTGGCGTGGCAGACAGGAAGCAGAGCGTGAATATGTGTACATCCAGGCAAGCCCAGAGCGACCCACCTCCACCCACGAGTCCACCTCTGGCACCACTTGTGGCTAGACACCCTTCAGCTGACCAGTCTATTCGGTGTGTCCTACACCCACAGTCCAGCCACCACTCAGAAACCCCACCCTGAACACACGAAGCGTTGGCAGACATCGAAATATACCCTGCAACAATGACCAAGCATTCTCTCTAGCTGAAGCATTTAGCAGTTATCTTGCGTGGCTTTCTCAGGAATACAACAGGCTTTGACTTACCCTTTGCTTAGATTTAATGATTACCACTCCAAAGAACATGGTCACAAAAGAGCACATATTGTTCAATTTCATTACTATGAATGTCCAGAATAAAGAAATCTTTAGAGGTATAAAGTATTACTAGTGGTTGCTTAGGGCTTTTTATTTTGTGTTTAAAAATAAAAGCTGTTGGAATTTTGATATGGCCTGCACCTAGTATAAGATCTGGATACTATTTCCATTTGAACAATATTAAGTCTTTCTAACTATGACTGGGAATATTTTCATTAATTGAGATCCTGTTAATCCCCCAAGCAATGTTCTGTAGATTGTAGCATAAAAGGTTTTCATCTCCTTGTTGTTTTATTATTTAAAAAAAATTAAATGATACAGAATTTCACTAAAAAAATATGAATTCAACAATGGTTGTTACATTGTGTATTGTCTTCAAATTAGTTGCTCAGATTACCACATATAAGCATGAAAAATTGGTCAAAAAATTAAAAAGAAGAAAAAAAATTGAGCGTTAACTGTTCTTTTCAATCGATCAGTAGAAATGAGCAGTACAGTTGTCCCAGCTATCTTCTGTATCTTTTCTTTCTTTCTTTCTCCTTTCCCTCACCTGTTAGTTCCTTCCTTTGAGCAATTTTTTGCCCTTTCACAATATCTATTCTACCTTTCAGATTTTATTTACACTTTCAGGGTCTTACACTAGGGAGACAAGATGATGTTTACTCATGCTATTCTGAATTATTTCACTCACGAGTGTGGTCTCTAGTTGTGTCCGCTTACCTATAAAGGCCTCAAGTTTCCCTTTTTATAGCAGAGTAACAATCCATTGTATAAGAATACCACACCTTTTTTATCCCTTCCTGAGTTGATGAGCATCTGGGTTGTTTCCAAGATTTAGCTATGACAAATTGCACTGCTATAAACATGGGTGCCCATATGTTGCTGTGCTACAATGTTTCAGTTCATTTGGAAAGATGGCAAGGCGGGGAATAGCTTGGTTGAATGAGACTCCCCAAGTCCTAGCTTTTTGTGGAATCTTCACTCTGGTTTCCACAATACTTGTAGCAGTCTACACTCTCAGCAACGGTCAAGAAGGGTTCTTTTTTTTTTTTGCCACAGCCCCTCCAGTATTTTTATTGGTTGACTTCTTCATGACAGCCATTCTTTCTGTGATGAAATGGAATTTCTGTGTTGTTTTAATTTGCATTTCTCAAATGACCAGTGATATGGAACATTTTTCGTATATTTATTTGCCATTTGTATTTCTTCATTGGAGAAGTGTGTATTCATCCCATGTGCCCATTTTCTGATTGGTCCTTTGAATTGTGGGAGCCTGATTTTAAAAAAATTCTTCATGTGTTCTAGATACAAGTCCTTTGAGGGACATGACTAAAATTTTTTTTCCAATTCATGGGATTTCTTTTTCCTCTGTTGGTTATTCCTGTTAATGTGCAGAAACTTTTCAAAAAGATAAGATCCCAATTGTTGATCCTTTGAGGTACTTCTTATGCTGTTTGGGTTTTGTTCATGAACTCTCTGCCTACCCCTATGTCTTCAAGATTTCTAGCTACTTTCTCCTCCAGGATATTTAGTGTTTCTTTTTTAACATTTACATCTTTGATCAACTTTGATATTAGTTTAGCGCATGGAAATATACATGGGTCTAATTGTAGCCTTTGGTATGTGGAAAGCCAGTTTTTCTAGCACCATTTTCTAAAGAGGCTGTCTTTCAGTGAACACATTTGACCCTCTTTGTCAAAGATAAGGTATCTGAGTGTGTTTGTACTTGTGGCTGTATCTTCTAGACTGTTTCATTGATACTCAGGTTTGTTTTGTGCCAGTACCATGCTGAATTTATCACAGTAGCTTTGTAGTATAATTTCAAGTCAGGGACTGTGATGCCTCTTGCCTCTCCTCTGTTGCCCAGGATTGCCATTGCTATTTTAGGTCTCTTCTGTCTCCAGATGACTTCGAAGAATGTTTTCTTTAGATCTGCCAGGTACACTAATGGCATTTTAACCAGGATTGCATTGTATCTGTATATCAACTTGGTATGGCCAAGGATGGCCATTTTCACAGAGTTGATTCTTCCCATCCAGGAGCAACGGTGATACTTGTGTCCAGTAACAAGTGTGGGGAACTGCTTCCCTGCTAATTTCGTTAGAGTTTTAGAAGAGTTGGCATTAAATCTGCTATAAACTCCTTGTAGAATTCAGGACCTAGATTTGTCGTTGTTCATAAAATTTCACTTATATTTTCATTTTCATTCACTAATATTGGGCTATTCAGAATTTTTATAACTTCTTGATTCAGCTCTGTTGATTTTGTTCATTTCTTCTGTAGTTTCCATTCGGTGAGAGTAAAGATTTTGAAAGTAGTTATTTATGCTTTTCTGAATTTAGGTACACTTTTTAATTATTTTGCCCTTTTCATTCCTCACTCCATTAATTTGAACTTTTTCTTTTCTTTTTTTTGTTAAGGTTATCTAGGAGTTTACTGATTTTATTTTCTTTCAAAGAACCAACTCTTTGATTCATTAATTCTTTGTTATTTTCTTCACCTCTATTGCATTTATTTTTGCTCTCAAATGTATAATTTCCTGTCTTCCTTAGGCCTTGAGTTTGGCTTGCTGTTCTTTTTCTAGCAGCTTGAGGTGCAACATAAGATTGCTTATGCGGTCTTATTCTGTTTTCCTGATGTGAAAATTTTACCACTAAAATTTCCCTTTTGAGACTGTCTTCATTGTGTCCCACCAGATCCGGTAAGTTGTATCTGCATTTTCACCTGATTATAAATATTTTTGTTAATTTCATTTGTGACTCATTGATTGTTCAGGAGGGTGTTATTTTATTTCCATGTGTTTATGGAGTTTTTGTGATTTCTTCTGTCAATAATTTCCAGTTTCATTGCACTATGGTCAGATAATATGCATGAGATAATTTCAATTCCTTTGCACTTACCTAAGCCTGCTCTATGTGACAGTATATCATCTATTTTGAGGAATGTCCCACATGCCACTAAGCAAATGTGCATTCTGATGTTGCTTAGTGGAATACTTTGTAAAGGTCTACTAAGTCCATTTCCTTACTCGTTTCATTTAGTTCAGTATTTCTTTGTTGATTTTTTGCCTACTTGTTCTGTCTCTTTGTGACAATGGCATATTAAAGTCCTCTATTACAATTGTGTGATTGCTCTTTTGATTTTTCATGTCTGTTAAAATTTGTTTAGTAGTTGGGTTAGCCTACATTTGCTGCTGTCTTAGTTACTTTTTACTCGTTGCTGGGACAAATACCCA
>NDGM011133308.1:0-21841 GCA_002564305.1 Octomys mimax | reverse complement strand
ACCAGGGATTGAACTCAGGACCCTGTGCTTGCCAGGCACGCACTTATTCTACTGAGCTATCTCTCTGGCTCCAACTATTGGATTATTGCTTACTTGATTTTTCATGTCAGTTAAAATTTGTCTTATGTAGGTGGGTGCTCCAAAATTGGGTGCATATATATTTATAATTGTTATCTCTTCCTGTTGCAGTTTGCCCTTAATAAGTATGTAGTGACTTTCTTTTTCTCTCTGAATTATTTTTGGTTTGAAGTTGGTATTGTCAGCAACCAGGATGGCTACCTCTGTTTTTTTCTGATTTCCTGTGGCATGGAGGATTGTTTTCCATCCTCTGATTTTTAGTCTATGAATTTCCTTTTGAGTTAAATGTGTTTCTTCTATGCAGCAGACTGCTGGATTTTGTTTCTTAATCCACTCTGCTAGTCTGTTTCTTTTGATTGGTGAATTGAGGCCATTTATATTGACTGTGGTAACTAATAAACATCGGCTTTCATCTTAAGCCAAAGGCTGGAGTCATTCTATTCTTCAGAATTATGAGAAAATACATTTTTGTTGCTTCAGCTATGCAGTCTAAAGTATTTATTATATCATTCCTGGTGATTAACATGCAGCTTCATTGAAGACAGCTAAAAATTGTATTTTATATGTGCCTACAGTTTAGATTTCTACCAGAGGAAAGTTTTACCAAGCCAAGGCCCAATCATACTCAAGCTTCTTTGACTTTTGTACAGTAAGCTGTTTTTGATCCCACTCATGTAAGGGAGAAGCTGTAACAGTGTCCAAGCTTTAGGTAGGCCCCAGTTTCAGAGTTAAGGCTGGATAGTTAAGACCAAGTTAAAGCAAGACCTGTATAAGTAAAAATGTAACTTTTGTATCTGACAAGGTCAGTCAAATCCCCTCAAGACTTATCCTGTCAGGGATGTTGTTTTAAAGATGAATCTGTTAAAGTTTCAGAAGGAAGAGAGAAACTATCCAAAAATTCCATGTTCTTAAGAATCCATAAACAATCACATATAGAATGTTGATAAAATATAGATGGTATTAGCCATTGTGGTGAAGTTTCACACCAAATAAGAAGTATGTTCCTGGGGCAAACCAGATAGCTCAGCAGACTAAGGCACCTGCTTAGGCAGAGTGCAGCGGCCTGGGTTTGATTCCTGGTGTACCATGCCAGCCCCACCCTCGGGGCGTGCTGAGGCAGCCATTGAGCCTGGGCGTGGTGGCACATGCCTGTAATCCCAGCACTTTGGAGGCTGAAAACAGGGGAATCACTGTAGGTCTGATCTATGTAGTGAGACCCTGTAGACCCTGCAGACCCTGTACCAAATTCATTGAGGAAAAAAAAAAAAAAAAGAAGTATGCTACTGGATGATCAACAAAAACTGATCCTTGTTATGCAATGGCAAATAATTTGCCTTGTGTTATGCCCTTTGGCTTTGCACTGGGTAGAATTTACTAATGATGAAACTTGATATTTAGCTGAAGGTCTTTCTTTCTTTCTTTCTTTCTTTCTTTCTTTCTTTCCTTCTTTCTTTCATTTTTGGTGTGGTGTGGTGTACTGGGAATCGAACTCAGGACCTTGTGCTTGCCAGACAGGCACTTTGCCACTGAGCTTTATCCCCAATCCAGCTGTTTTCTAAGCAAACAGCTATTGTAAAAAGCCCCTTTCTCCTCTTCACTGCTTATAATAAAATGGGAAGAGAAAAAAATTCATTGAAAATGAAAATTTTAAGACAGAAGATATCAAAATTTAAAGAACTAGAAAGTTCTCAAACTTGTCTATATCAGAAAACCGAGAAGGTGTGATCATCCAGGGGTGAGTGACTGATCTTTTAAGAAGGTCGGTACAGACACAGACCCTGGATCTGATCCACTGTCTCCACAGAGGTGAAGGTGGAGGTGGAGTGACAGCAGCAAGAGTAAAACCAATGTGAATTGAGGGGGTTGATGTCATTCAGTCAGGTGGATTAAGAGGAAAGCTGTCCAATTTATTTGATTCAGTCGGACAGGATGATGATACTCTTTGGCTGTGAATTTGTGCTGGTTTTCTAGAAAGAAAAATCCACAGCAGGAGATCTAGAGATCATCAGGATTCAACAGGGAAGTGTAATTTTTAACAAACGTCTTAGTGGCGAGGCTTCTTCGAGCTGGAAGCTTATGTTCCCCACTTCGCAGGACTCATATACTGTTATACCCTGCCAAACTAACAAAGACAATTGTCTATCATCAAGAGTCATATGATCAAGCTTTAGTTTCAGAAAAGCAAGGAAACAAAACCAAATTTGGGAAGAAACTATTTTTTAAAAAAAAGAATTTCTTAAATCATATTTGCATCAGATCAAAGAATATAGCAAATTAATTAATACTTATTCAAAACCATTCTTGCATTGATGTCTTAAATTTCTGCTTACAACAAATAGCATGCAGTTTTTCTTAGGTCTCTGACCATTGTTAACAGGTAGAAAAAAAGGAAGATTGCACAGAAGGGGGAAATCCAAGTACTAAATTTGCTACTTGCAAACAAACAGCGTTCGTTACAGTCATTTATGTAGGAGAGAAAATTAAAATACTCTCCACAAGTTGCTTCGGTTTTGAACTTACAGTAGCTTTCTTAAAATATTTCTCCACCTAATGTGGCAAGGTCTGTGTTACATGAATCTGAAAGTTCTTAGAGCTGTAATAGTACAGCCTTCAGCACTCCAATGTGCTGTAGGTTGGAATATTTTCCTATCGCTTATGGGTTTCTGTCATCAAAAGGAATGAGATAATTAAGTTGAGATTGTTCATAAACTTTTACAGTCACCTAGAAATAGGTATGCAAATTTCTCTTATACCACCCCAATGTCTATAATATTTGTACATGTTGGTAAATTATTTAACGGGCATCAAATGTTAGGCCAAGAAATTTTAATTGAAGCAGATTGATTGAGAGAGAGAACATTCAGTTGTAGAGAGCAGAAAGCATGAGGGATTGAAGGCCAAAGACAGGAGCTTTGTCATGCGTTACCGTGTGGTTCTGGAACATCACAGAACACCAGGATCCTCACTACAGAGATCAGAAACAACATCTCCTTTGCAGGACCTTCATGACAATTTAAGAATAAGGTAGATGTCCAGCACTGGGGCCGGATCCAGGAGCTCAGTCAATGTTAATTTCCTCTCTGCCTTTTCTAAAATTTTGAATTAAGTTCACAGGTGGTACAGCAATAAGCTGGAGAGAACTTGGGAAGTTTTCTGTCAGATACTCTTACTGGTGTGGAAGTAAACTGCAAGATAACAGAGTTGGTCAGCTTCACTGAGATATGCCTTCAGTTCACCACTTGGAATTTCAGTCTGCAAAAGTGGCCAAAGCTAATGACTTTTTGCTTTTTGTGTTAAACTAGTAGTGGTGCACACCTGTAATTCCAGCACTGGGGAGGCTAAAAACAGGAGGATCACTATGAATCCAAGCTGCGTAGTGAAACCCTGTACCAAATTCAGAGAGCTAGATAGCTAGCTAGTTAGATAAATAGAATAAAAAGAATCTGTATTTGTGATATTTCTGAATTATCTATTTCTATAGGCTTTTTTAAATGTATCATTTGCCTCTCGCAATGTGTGCTTCATTCCTTTGTCAGCCAGTCACGTATCTAGTCTTTCCCCATCTCTGTGAACACCCTTGTGCTGCTTGCTAGCTCCCATGCTGACCGCTAACCCTGTGCCTTGGTGCAGGTACAAAGGATTCTGAGGATGTTCAACACCTCACCCCCACACAGGCTGTGCAATACATTCTGCTCTAGGAAAACTGGTGGAGATACTCTTTCCAAGAGAAAGATAAGAAAACAAAAGGGAAGAAGGCTCCACCAAAGGTCAAACATTCACAGATTCTAAGGGAAGAAAGGTCTTTGATTCTCTATGGGGACAAGGGTTAACTTTTCATCTAAACCAAGCTCAGGAGGCCAAATATCTGGGAAATGAAAGATATTAATAATTTCTGCTTTCATAGATGTGACTATAAAATTAAAGAATGAGTCATTTTCTACTGTTTAGTCTGTGAAACTAAGAACTGGCTTTTGCTTTGTTTCTTTTTCTTGTCTCCCAAGAGGAACACAGATGATTTAAGCAGGCTTCGATTACTACATACCCAAAATAATAAAGCGATTGAGGAGGGGGAAAAGGATCAGCCGGAGGTGTAAACTCCCTCCAGGCTCCAAGACTGTGGTGTTTTTCAGCCTCTCATTCTAAATCAATGCTAAGCAAAGCACAGAAATGTTTACCTTTGTCTGATCTCTAATTCCCTAAATTTATGTGGAATCATGCACAGATGCGCTGGAAACCAGCCTGGAAAAGCCTGGCATTTTAATTGATCCCAGAGCCTCTTGCCTCATGACTCCTGCTGTGATGAAGTCTGCTACTTATTCCAAAGATTCTCCCCTGGTCGCCTAGCCACCGGCAGCTGGCCAATCAAGGTGTCCATACCCAGCAAGGGAAGTAACCAATCAATTTTTTAATTTCCGTCTGTAAATGGGCCTGAATCAGGGTGGATTTGAAATCTCATTAGTCAAAAGGAAGATATGTCATGTGCATTTTAACATATGTATTAGTTGAATATGGTTGGCAATTCATCATAAATTCTGAAGGGTATTTAAAGGCTCACTTCAGACATGTTTAAGCCTTTAATTATTAACCTGTTTGTTAAAAGTCAGATTTATAGTCTTAGTAGTTCTATGTATGCCTAAAACGTCCATAGTGTCCCTTCTCTCAGTTTAGTTACTACCTCCTTGAATAGCAACTTGCTATCAAAGTGTTTTTGAACAGACAGTGGCAACTGCCATTGACAAGCAGTCCAAAGTCAGTAACTGGAGTCACAGATTCATGTTTTGCTTTCATTCTTTCATCCATGCAGTCTCCTATTTTTATTTTGGCTCCTGCTCTACTCCATGTGACCCTATTTCTCCCTTTCCAGAATGAGGACTAAGGGTGAGGACCCAGATTTCTTTACATTTGGAATCCAACACAGTCCCTTGGCTCCAGCTCATGCTAAAAGCCACCATCTGCTGTCATCACTTCAATCTCTTCTTGAAAAATGTCACAGAAAGGCAGGCAGACACAGGTTGAAATGTGTACCTACTAAGTGGCACTTTCCAGGAAGCTGTCTTGTGTGTCTGAGGTTCAGGTCCTTCATCCATCAGTGAAGTTTAGGGAAGCAATGCCCACAATGTATCTAATCTGGCTCATTACACTTTCACTATGTTTAACTAGTGGCTTCTCTTTTTGTTAACTGATTCATTGCACTTTCAGGTTCTATCACAATCAGTCCCTGCCTCACTCTAATAGCCCCCAAAGGATCTTGGCTGCCATACGCCCTATGGGCCCTACAGAACCTAAACTGGACAATCCCTGCACAGCTCACACTCGTCTCACTGACTACTGAAAGATTATTTTTTATGCTTTTTAAGAAGCGTGCTCCATTACTTCAGAGGCCTTTTCTTAGACTGTCATTACACATTCCTAGGATAGCTATTTAATTAATTCATGTTCTGTCATTGACATAACAGGAACAGGGTAAGCTTTCTGTCCCTGAATTCCTAGGGCTTAATATGCAAGTGGGGTTAAACATTTGTGGAGAGAATGCTATTGAGTTATCTACTGAAATGAGCTCTCCTGTTTCTAAACAGAGAGATCTGAAAAATCTTATTGTTTAAGTCCCTATGATAATTCCATCAGAGGGAACTGATATTCAAATAAACATTGACTGGACATATTCTTTGTGCTGAATTAGGGAGGGCAGAGGGATTACTTCTGCTGATTGCATAGGCAATGCTAGGCAATCAGCCAAGAATGCAACTCAAAGCCAGGGTGTGGCAGGTGCAATAATGCAAGCACTCTGGGAGATTGACATAGGAGGATGGGAGCTTTGATCCCAGGCAGGGTAATTGTGTGAGACTGTGTTTCAAAATAAAACAATAAAAAGAGCTCAGGATGTAGTACAGGGCGAAGGCCCTGGCTTAAAAACCCAGTGCCATAAGAAAGACCACTTCACATGTATGTGTGTGCACCTACATGTATGTGCAGGCAAGATTATGTCTATCAATAGTTGTTCGTATATATTGACAGCATTTTGGACAAAGACAGAAATCCATGTATCAATGTTCCAACTGATGGTGCGATTCACTTCCAGCCTCCTCGGCCTTCTCTCTCAGACCTCTGGTTGAATTTCGCTTTGTGAGCTCCCTAAGTTTTGAAGGCATTTGTGCATTGGACAGCTGGGTTTTTTTTTAAAAAGACCTCCTTCACGAGAAATTAAAGTCAACTTTTGTGGAATTGCAGATGACTGTTCAAAGCAAACAATGCATCCTTCAACTTCAGATTTGAGTCAGTCTGCCTTGCAGTCCTGCTGCATGGCTCACTAGCTATGGATTAAAGTTTCTCGGGATCTCACCACCTCCGTTTCTCCCAGTCCCAGTGACAGAGGACAAGAGATGAGTGCAACCTGTCCAGAGGTTGGGAAACGCACTCACAAGGGCTCCGTACCCATGAACTCTTTCCACATTCTTCCACAGCTGGCAGGCAGGGCCCTCTCCTCTAAGCCTCACTGAACTGGTAGGAAGCATCTCAGTTCAAATAGAGAGAGAACAGGAACCAACATGCCTCTCAAGGAAATTCATGCTGTCTTCATTAGCTGCCATTAGATCCAGTTTACCACGGAGCTCACGGCTGGCCATGCACAGAGTCAAAGAGCAAAAACTCTCACCGAACTGTTGACCTTACCTCCAAATGGCTACACGGGTTTCACTCGGGCACAAATCAAATCTGGAACACAGTCTCAAGGGAATGCAGCCTCAGGCTGTGCAGCAGCAATAGTCACCAGGGTAAAGGGAGCAGGACTGCTGCTTGTGAGTGACTGTGGACTTCAGGTCTGCCGAGCTCCCCTCCTCCAGAAAGATTTTGAAGAGGGGGATGGGCATTGAATGCTCCCAGATGTCAAACCTGTGAGTCTAATGAGACAAACAATACTTCTAGATAATAACACAGGGAACTTTCAATGCACATTTTTGGCCAACTAATATATACTTGATTGAGTGAATAAATAAGTGGAGGGAACTTGCATGATTCAAAGGAATAATACATTTACCCCGGCCCCTTTCCTTTGCACCATCCGGTCATCTTTTTACAAGATTTATTTATTTCTAAGTTTAATACATGCCAAGTATTATAACGGATGCTCAGGATTCAAACAGTGTGATATAATGATTCTCAAATAATCCTTAATCTGCTAAGAAAGGGTGTGAGAACTGAACCCTGAAACACTACTCATGTAGCAACATCTTAGGAGATATCTTGGAGCAAAAAGTGTTTGTGCTAGGAGGGGTGGAACAGGAATGAAAGAAAGATTTACACTGAAAAATGTGTTTCATTTGAGTTCTAGGGAGTGCTTAATTTTCCAATTGTAAAGACCAGGATGATATGTACATCCCCAGAAGGATGCGTAGGATTTACCCTTGCATGAAATTTAATTGAGGGTAAGCAGAGTTAATGGAGTGAAACCTGTATGATATAAACCAGCGATTGATGGTGAACCTTTTGGAGCTTTCACTGAGAATAAATAGCTCACCTCTTTGCTGTGGGTCCGCCACGCAGACGGGAATCTTAAAGGAATGCTACAATAGGCTTAGAAGGGTCCCGCATAGTTTCTAGATAAAGAAGGGAACTTTTTTATTATAAAAAAATTCTGGCATCTATTAGGCCTTCTGAGTTTTGCCTTCCACCCATGTCGACTTCCACACCTGTGCGTCCCTACCAGCATAGCTCTACAAGACGGCATTGTTGCATCTCCTAACTTTGTGTATTCACCAAAGCTGTAAACCCTGGAAGAGAACAGATGTTGTTATTAACCTGACTGTAAAGTCTCTCTTTTATTTGCTCTTTAAAGTTTTCTTAAAACTTGTGCTTCAGAAAGTATGACCTCATCCATTTCATTCTATATGTATTAACTCAATAAATATCAGCAAATGCCTGTAAAGGACTAGACATTATAATGACCTCTAGATGTCATGTATCTGTTGTGAACTTTGTAATCTGCATTGCTCTTTCCCATATAACTTTTAGCATTGTGTTTCTTGGATACAATGCAAAATCTCTCCTGCATATTGTCCCTATCGTTATGTCTCCACTGGAAATGCACAAATGTTCAGGCTTCTAATTCTGAGATTTACTTGCTAGATTACTGCAGCAGAGAAATTTACTATAGAAAATGTTGCAAAAATCAGCTGTATTTTCAGAATCTATTGAAAAAAAACTGTTAAATCATCCAAGAATACCAAAAAAAGCACAAAATATGGAGTATTTTATTACAAATAGAACACCTTCCAAGAAAAGTCCAATTCCCTATCCCCTTTAACCTGGAACTATAAATATTTTCTTTTGGACTATATGAGATTTATAGAAACATGTATATTGTATTTGTGGTACTATCTTTCCATGATACTAAAATTTAAAGGTACAAAGTTAAAACAAAATGTGTTCATTAGTTAAAAAATGTGTCAAAGTGCCAATGAGTCAGGAAAATTCAAAAGCATCATACAATAGAAAATTTAGTGCACATAATAATTTTAGAAATCATTGGGCTAAAAATATCTTTTGGGTACTAGTATATACAAGTCCTATATTCCTTGTATTTTCTTACTCCAGTCAAAGTATTTTTCATCTATTTTGAAAATATGGAAAATATTGCTAAATTAATGTTTCTTGAACATTTCACCCATTTAAACATTTAGGATGGCATATCCTATAGAGTTTTCTGTTCCAAGAGAGACACACTGATGTCATGTTTGTACGGTCATCAGTTTATTGAAAAGCAAGAGAATTAAGTACCATCAATATCCTGGTCACTCATTATCAACTAAATACAATAAATGGCTGTTTGGAATGAAGTTTGCTTTGGAGAACAGCAAAACAAACAAAATTTGTTTCTGTTAGAAGGTGCTATCAATATTTACCAATGCAGTTCAAGATAACTTTAGTAATATTTCTATAGGGCATGTATTGGTAATGATATTAAACACTCAAAATAAGTACAACAGTCATTGGCCAAAGTTTGAAATAGAAGTATTGTATAAGGAACTGAAAATACTCCATTAATTTAGCTCAAGTTGAGTCAAATTTGAAATTGTGTTATATTTTCATTTTTTATTTTTTTTTATCATTCTTCAACTAAATTTTTATTTCCTTAAAGTCAGTGACCACATTTTCAAAAAGGCAGCACAAATTCATAGACATATGTGCTAACAAGATGACAAAGTCTGTGTTAGTTGCTCCTTATCCATTTATGTGCAACTCTAGAAAGTCATTTTGTCTCTGAGTTTCGTCTTTTTTATCTATAAAACTAATTCTCTCCTTCATAAAATTATAGTCAGACTCACTTCGGGAAATGATCATAAGTATACTTCAATATTTATGAAACTCTGTACACACAATGGGCCTGAGGTGGTTCTTTATCTCCCAGCCATAGAGGCCATTCATTCAGTAAATGGTACTACCTATGTATCTCTGTGTCCTTTTGGCACTAAGTCATTACTCTAGATTATACATGTATTTTCTTCTAAGTAACTCATTTTATACAGATGGTGTAGAAAAAGTCAAGAATAATAGAGAACTCTCTGTAGTTAAAGAGCAGCAGTTTGTAAAGATCGTTATTATAATAATTTGATTTTATCTGTTCCTGGTCTTTATTGTGAAAATATTTTTTAAAAGCACTGGCAAAAGGATTTTTGCAGTTTTTGGACTGAAAGGAGCAAGTCCCACAGTGAACACAATGTGCTGAGGCCCTTCCCGGTCGGTGAATTTTACAGTCCTGTGTTAAACAGAATACAGATGTCTGCAGATGAAAAGAAAACATATGAAATTCTCACTCTCAAGCCAGGGAGAATTCAAGCCAACCCAAGTGTGAAGGCTAATGTCACAGCTGAAATAGAAGTCAAGAGGGTAGCTTTGAATATAATTAAGATATGACAGTTTCACTCTGATCCAAAACCCAGACACCTAAAAGAGGAATTCTCTCAAAGGTGTGAAAATGAAAATCAACTGTGTCTGGGGATTGGGCTTTGAGCCAAAAATAATGAGTTTCCCATTGAGTCACTAATTATCTAGAGCCATGACTATAAGACAGGAGATTTGGGAGAGGACAGCTCCTATTAGAATTATTTGGACCTCTTCTCTCTTTTAGGTCTGTCGAATGAGTCCTTTGATTAGAAGGAAAAAAAAGAAAAGTTTTTAACAAATAGAATTTAGGTCTTCTCACTCTAATTAGATCCCTGAATTTCAGGCATACTGTTTGCCTTGACTCTGTGCCAGACTTCCTACTTATGATGGGGAACAAGGCCAGCAGAGTTTAACTTTAACTGCATATCCAGGATGTGGGCTTGCGTTCTACCATGGACAACTTTTTTCTGGATTTTATGTTTTCTAAGGGTTACACAAAAAATTAGCGAAACCAAACCAAACAACCTGAGATATGTATTTAATAGCATTTGTTTTGTGCACACAGACACACACACACACACACACACACACACACACACTAAAACAAGAAAAAAGATTTACTTGATGACAAAGCCCTTGCTATCCCTACTGAGAATGGCTCACAAAATGCTAAGTACTTAACATGACCTATGTCCACAATGGTAGGCAGAGAAGATGATAACATTCCCATCTATACAGATGACCTATTCTTTTTTACTTTTCCCATGTGGAAAATTTGAATTTACAGGAGGATTTACTAAAAAAAATTTAAACAGAGATCACAGTCAGTGAAAAATTTAACACAAAAAGTAGGATGGAAAAACCAGTAATGCATGTCCACGCACCTAAGGGAAATTCTTAGCGCCCATTGGTTTACTAAGGACTTTAAGATTTCTGGTTTAGTTATGTTCTTTGTGTCTCCAAAATTTATTTGGTCATGGAGTATTCTCTCCGAAATGCTCATCTACAGGAAAACTTTTGATAGACGTAATGAAGCATCTCACAAGACATCGTCATCGACTGGAGTCAGACTTACAACACAAGTGCTTGTTAACGTGAAGACAAAGACTTAAAAAACCAAGTACAGAAATTTGAACTCTGTCCAATGCTTTTGAAGAAATCACTGGAGGCTTCTGAAGAGAGATAGTCAAACATTATTTTAGTGTACATTAAATGGTTATCTAGCTACATTCTATAGCACTGTGCAGAGATATACTTCTGGGGTTCCAATTCTAGCTAAGGAGCTTGAAAGCAACAATTCTTGGTTTGAAAAAAGTGGTTTTGCATATTGGACTTCTGTTCTATACATGTTCATTAACTACACTTTCTTAATTTAGTCTATGCCTTAGATATTTCAGAAAACTAGTAGCATTCATAAAATAAAAGCCTTACAATAACTGACAATTCAATTTGTAATAGAACCCATACCAAAATGAAAGAAATGTGAGGCTTGGAGAATGGAAATGACTTGTCTTTTTTTTACTACTTGTGTGATTGCTCTAAGAAGAACCTTCCCAGAAAGCACCGCTCTGCCTCTCCTTGCAGTCAGAAACTGTCATCTGTCCTCATGGATTTCAAAAGAATCTGTACCCATTAGGATGATTCTTTAAGAAGTACCTAATTTTCACTTCTTCTTTAAACACTTCCTTCACCTCTTCCAGGCTCCAGTGATCCTACTGCTTGATTTTTGCCCCCTCTGTGACTCACACATTCTATCCTTTGGTTATACATTGTTCTGTGTACTTGTATGTAGTCCCTCACATTCTTCATCAGATAATAAAACAATTTTGGCATCATAGTAGCACATGGTCTTATGTCTAACCTAATTGGAATTGGAGCAAAGGTTTAATGGTTTCCCAACAATCTGAAGTTTATAGAGTCTTTTGAATTATCCAAGTCTTACTGATTTTCCATGAACTCTGGAATTATTGATAATGTAGCCATCATGACACTTGACCCACAATAGATTATTAGTTCTCTTCCCATTTTAAATTTTTTAAAAAGAACTCTTTGCAGTGTTATTTTAAGAAGGTTGTAATTGCAGTTTGTTGAGTCAAATAACTTAAACAAATTTCTTTCCTTGTTTTTATGCCATTACCATTTAAACAAATTTCTTTCCTCGGGCCAGCAAGATATCTCAGTGGTCTAAAGCACCAGCGTAGGCAAGCTTAGGCAGCTTCAGGGGACCATGATTCAACCTCTGGCACCACATGCAGCACCAGGCCTGCCCTCAGGGCTGGCTGCGCCAGCCTGCCACCCCCCAAAAATTCTTTTTTTGTCTTTCTGCCATTACCACTTGAACAAACACATATGTAAGGACTACACTCATGTAAAAAAGTGTTCAGGTGAATCATTGTGTGTATGTGACAAGGGCTCCTCAAACCTCTCTTTCTACCTTAAAAGTTACATATTTAGGGCATGATAAGCACTTCGCATTCTCTACCTGGTTTCGCTATATATAGCTACCCACATTTAGAATATATAGCTTTAAAAAATCTGCCTGCCTCTTACTACTTGAAATATTATCCAGGGTATAACATTTTAGTGGAAAAAAGTCATGCTGATTTTCCTTGTAATATGAATATATTATAGAAAGGAGATGTGAAAAAAAATCAATAGTCCTAAAAATACCATTCAAAAATTTGACTTTTTAAATTTGAATGATAAAAATCTTAAGATTTTTTACAACTTTAGGCAAAAATGATCTTTCTAGTATATTGAGCCAAAAAAATTAATGGACATCATAAGGTACATGGTGACCATACATCAATATCACAATCCTGACTTTTGCATCACATAGTTCTTCCAGCTGTGCCAAGAGAATTTCTGGATTGCAAAAAGCAGGATCCCTTTTCATGCTGGGAAATACAATCCATATTCATAATTGTCGACTATTTCTGTTGAGACAGCACCTGCTTCACACCTTTTACTTAGTCTGCATACGCTGATGTTTAAATTTTTAATACCCTGTTCTTTTGTTCAAACCACTGATGTGTCTTTAATTCTTTAATTTACATTTTATTATTAAAGCAATACATATTCTAAGAGTAAAGAAAAAACAAGGTAAAGAGATCTTGTTTCCTTCCCAGTGTCAAATTCTACTACTTTTCCCAAATCATAGTCCTTATTTATATCTAGAAAGGCATGTATACATACATATATAATTTACATCAGAAGGGGCAGGGGAGATGGCTCAGTGGAATAAGCGCTACCCTGGCAAGCGAAAGGGCCTGAGTTCAATCCCCAGTTCCTCAAAAAAAAAATAATAATAATGATTTACAACAAAATAAATATATATTTCCATAATATTTTAAATAATTATTTTTTCATTGTTATACTTTCATTATCAAAAGAAATTAACTTATTTGAAGATCAGTTTTATTGAGAGATTCCTACATGCAATAAAATTCAATTTTTAGTGTACATTTTGATGAGTTTTCATAAAATTCTATATTCAGACAGTCACTGACACAATCATATTTGTGTCACTCTAATAATTCCTCTCATATTCCTTTAAGTCCACGTCTTTCCCATACACCCTGGCCTTTAAAAAGTTTTCATCTTCTATCTTTACTCATTTTATCTTTCCTAGAAATTTAAATTAATATAATCATGCACCTTGAGATCTTTTGAGGTTAGCTTTATTTTTCAGTCAGAAAGATGCCCTGTAAGTTCATCTGTATTGTTACATGTATTAATTTCTCATTTATTCTATATTGCCAAATGTTATCTGGTGATATGGTTGTACCACAATTGGTTTATCCATTCTCTCTCTGGTGGATGTTGGGATGGTGATTAATTTTGACTATTAGAAATAAAGCCACTGTGAAACATTCAAGCACACATCTTTTGTGGATAAATGTCATTTTCTCTTTCATAAGCCTTAAATATGGACCCATTGGCTCATGTGGTAAGTTTACATCTTTGAGAAATTGCCCAGTTATTCCCAATTTTATTCCTGTAACAATGTTTGGTGGTCCCATGTAACCTAAGTCCTTTTCAAATCTGCAATTCTCAATCTTTTAATTTTCGCTATTTTAGCAACATGCAGCTGTATATAGCTGAAGTGATTTTAAGTTGTATTTCTCAAATGACGCCTGTCTGTGAGCATCTTTTTATCCATTCCTATGCCGTACTTGCATGTATTCATGGAAAATGTTTCTTCAGAATATTTTCTTTTTTAATTGGACTATTCCTACTGATTCCAGTGTTCTTTATATATTTTGATGTAAGTCTTCTATTAGAAAAATGTTTTTCAAATACCAATCTCATTCTGTGGATTGCCTTTTGGCTCTCCTTATAATGTCTTTTGAAAAGCAAATTTGGGTTTTACTTTTAATGCTAGCTGACATCTTACCTTTATTGCCTGCTGCTTTTTTGGACTTCAGCTAAGATCACTTGACTTAACCCATTGTCACAAAGATTTCATCCTGTAAATTTTATATATGTGACTTTTACTTTATATTTATTATACATTTCAAATTAATTCTGTGGTAAGGGATAAGGGTGAACATCTATTTATGTGTATGAGCAATTGTTCTAACATAGATTTTTTGTTTGGTTTGGTTTGGGTTTTTTATCTATTTGGTACAGGATCTCACTACGCAGCAGGGACTCTTAGTGATCCTCCTGATTTTAGCCTCCTCAGGGCTGGGATTACATGCACACACCACCAAGCCTGGTCTCAGGGGCCTGTCAGGGCCTGGAGCTGGGCTAGCATGGCGTGTGGTTCTGGGGATTGAACCCTTGTCTCTGCACTTGCCAAAGCAGGCACTTATTCTGCTGAACTATCTCACCAGCATTGCCGGCCCTTCTAAAGTACTTTGTTGAAAAGAATACATCATGTGTTATTTTACTTTCTTTTGAAAATTAATTGATAAAATTCAAGGACACTTATTTTTGAAACCTCTATTCTGTTACTTACATATATGTGCATAAATAAATTATCTATTATAATATGTGTCCTATTCTTATATTAATACCACCCTGACTTGACTCTTAGAGATTTATATTAAGTCTGAATACAATGAAAAATCCTTAAGTCCTTAAACTCTATTCTTATTCAAATTTATTCTGGGTATTTCATCTTTAAATGTAAATTTTAGACTTATGAATTCTACCAGAAAAGAAGTTTACTGAGATGTTAATTGGAATTGTTGTGCTGAAAACTAGCACTTCAATAGTGTTGAGTGTCTTGTCTGTAAACACTGACATCTCTTTTCTTTAGTTTTCTTCAGCAATATTTCATTTTTGCAGGACATAACTCTCAAGGGTACTTATTAAGCATGCTCCTAAATATTGTATTATTTTAATGCTGTTCTGTTTACATGTTAATTTCTGAGTTCTGGTAGTGTAGAAAAATAATGATTGCATTTTGATTTTTGTATAATTACAATTTTCCATATTTAATTACATTAAAGAATGTACCTACTAATTAATTCTAGTAACCCTTTCTGTAGGTTACGTAAGTTAACCATTTAAGTCATTCATATAAATACTAATTTCCCCTTGATATATAATTTTATATTTTTCTCTTACTTTGTCTAAGATTTGAAGAAGTGTTGAATAAAGGTATGTAGAAAGGAAATCCTTGTCTGATTTCTAATCTTAGAACATGTTTTCTTTTCTATTAATTATATTAGCTATGGATTTTTCATATGTTATCAGATTGAGGAATTTTTTTCCAGTTTCTAACATTCCCAGAGGGTTTTTTAAATTTGAATCATGAATAGGTATTGAGTTTTCTCAAGTACTTTTTTTAATCTAACAAGATTCTCATATGATTTTTACTTTTTAATCTGTCCATATGAGGATTCCATTGATATATATATATATATATATATTCTATAAAAGTTTCAATATAATTTAAGAATCTAATTCATAGTATTCAATATAATTTGTCACTTATTTATTTTTCATAATTAATATACATATGTGTCCTACTTTTCAATAGCTTGCTAAAATTGATTGCATTGATATACCACAATTTATTTGAAGTTTTCAAATTCATAACCATTTAAGTCATTACCAATTTTTTAGCTGCTTCAATGGCAATGCAATAGACATCTCTGACAAAAGTAAACAAAAAAGGATATAAATGAAGAACCATTTTGTAGTGAAAAAATATGTATATACCTATCTGTATATATGAAATAGTTAGGATAGATATACACCTACTTTGCCTTAGTTCTATCAGAAGAAAGTTTTGAACTAATAGTGTTTAGACAAGATATCATGTCTGTATCTTATACTATGAATAACTACTACCATGACAATATGCAATGTATTAATTATTGTAACTGTACTACTAACCTGTTTTTTAAACTATCTCACTGATACTTTTGTCAATAAAATTATTTTAAAAAGAGTGCTGTCATTAATTCATTAGAAATCTAGCATATTTCATAAGTGTGAGTAATTCCTTTTTAAGGAATATTCCCAGCAGTAAGTACCTGAGCGTGTCACATTTGATAGATATTGCCAAGTCACACCCCCAAAAGATTTTAATGCGTATTCCTAACTGTTAAGTATAGAAAGTATTTTCACCTTCACTAATACCAATGCTAGTAAGTACTTATATATCTGACAGAATATATTAATTTGTGTTTTCTTAACGAGACATTTAGGAATAATGACAAACAATGCTCTTCTATAAAACGAGTGTGGTCTTGCCCTTCTGTTCCAGAAGGGTGGGTACGAGAGCTACCTGTACAGGAATAACAGATACTGCTTGTGAGGCGCTTAACATGAGCCAAGCACTGCCCTAAGCCCTTTCCTCATATGTTATTTGGCTGTCACTATCATGCCACGACGTAGATTTCTTAGAATTCTCATTTTGAATGGAAACAAAGGGATTGCTTGATAGAGAAATAGAGTCTAATGGCCCAGCCTCGGGAGGAGATTGGCCTCGTGTCTTGCGCGCTGGCTGCATCCGACACTAACCTGCCAACCCCAGGAAGTGGAGTGAGAGATTCCAGCTTCCTAAATTCCTCAAGAGCGAATGAAAGGGTGAGCCAGACAATGCCTTTCGCGATTCCCTGTGGCCCAGGGCAGGCGTGCTTGCTCATTTTTCCTGGATACAGACAATACCCACAAGGACTGATTTTTATGTTGCGTTTCGAAGCAGTAAAAACAAGTGCTCCGTCCAATATCTAATGAGCACTACAGTGATAAACGGTTTCTTTTACAGACCTGGGTGTTTATCAGACCCAACTCATTAGGCTGGAAGCGTTTCAATTAGAGAGGCAAGGGGCGTGGGGAGCAGAGGGAGACTGAGAACTCCGCGGAATGGCCGTTTTAATTTTAATTTGTTGGGACTTCACTTCCTATGTCTTCTCCTTTCACTTCTAATCCGAGCTGCAAACTAGTTTTCGCCTGCTTTCTGCGCCCTTCCCTGACTTCTCTGCGGACCTCGCCCTTGTTTTCCTCTCCATGAAGTAGGATTTCTCCTCCAGTTTCAGCGGGCAAAGCTAAGGAGATGTGGTAACTGAGGGCATCCATTTCTTTCCACTCTGGTAAATAAGATCTTTTTGCAGGCTGACAATGAGGTCGCAGATGCCAGACCTTGTTTGTACCAGAACTTGCTTTTCTCAACTGCAAAACACTTCGCCGTATGTTCAGCTCACGTGTTCTCCTGGCTGGTTAATTTAACCCATGTGAGGTTCTTCCAGGCACTGTAGGCCTGGCCCTCTTGTAAATGATTATGCATGGCATGTAAATTCACAGGTTTTCCGATGACCCCAGGGCACAGTACTAAATTGTGACAGAAACTCAATGAAGTTATTACAGAGAGAAGATACTAGGATTTTAAAGATGAAGCACAACAGTAAAGCCTGACACCTACATTTTATTTACTTCATGTTCAGTTCATAAATTTCAAGCCAAAATAGAGCCCTGAACATTATCAATTCGCTGAATTCCTTGATAACGCCCAACCTGTTCCAAAACACCATGCATAGCATACTTTGGGTCACATAGTTATGCAAGAAAGAGATAGTGCTAGTAGGAAAATTATTTTTAAAAAGAAATTTTTCCCAAAATATACACCATGCATTTGTATATCATTGTCACAGATAGATTGTTTATCCTAGGAGCCATGGCAAGAACTTAAGCAAAGCAAGTTTTAAAATTGATTACAGACATAAAGTACAAGCTTTCTAGTTTCATGGCTATGTATTATATCCAATAACAAGATCTAAGATAAATTTCTCTGGAAATAAGATATTAATGAGGCTTTCTAATAGGATTATACTGATTAACACCCTCAATCACAGTTCTGTAATCAATATAACTGACTCTTTAATATATCTCAATAAAGTTTAATCTCTTTAATACTCATTAGAATTTATTGAAAATTTAGGTAAAAGAGGTCACAACAACATAGTGTATTTGTCTCTCTGATAATTTGTTCGTTCCAAATGTCTACTATGCAGAAGAAAAAAATAAGTAGGATATTACTAAAGCAATTTTCTAGAAACATTATATTTTATACCCAGGCTTCTGCTTGTTACTAGGAAGCAAAGAATTCAGGTTATTGTCTCCCGCATGAACTCAGAGATGTGTTGTAATAACCAGTCAAATAGAGAGAAGAGCTAATATTTTCAAAGATCATCATTAAAGAAATGTGTTGTTTATTTTAGTCTTTGTTGTTTCCAAGTTTGAAGCCAAAAAAGGCCAAAGGTAACTGGAAGAAGCTCACACAATGTTCTAATTGGCAGGACCAACACAAAGGGCCATGGAGAGGGGGCAGAAGACTCCAATGGAGACTGCTGGCTAACATGGTGAGGCTATCAACTGTTCTTCCTTACCCTACCCTCCCTGCTCCTGGGCCAGGCAGGGCTGAGAACACCAAAACACTGCCACTACTTCATGTCTAAGTTCTAGAGTAATCCTGGAGCACTCTGAGATGATTGAAGAGAGTGAAGAAACACTTCTACCTCAAAGTTCTTGTGGAGGCACTCTTCCATAAAACTAGAGTACAAATACAACACTGGTCTTAGGCCTTGCTATTCAAAGGCAAGTTGAGCCCTCTAAGTGGACACATCATTCTCCCATGCGGGCTGTTCCTCTTTGCCAACTCCAAATGCATCACCCGCCATTCTCTAATGCCATACGAGACCCAGATAGTTCAGCTTCTTAAAACATCATGAAACTCCTGTCTTAGACTATTCAGTTGTGCCTTTCTTCCTACTCCACCCTGTCTCATCTTTCTGGATCATGACAGAGCCTGCCACAGCTTCCTGAGAACAAGGTCTTCTTTCATTTCTTTGCTCTGAACCCCATAATCATGCACTTACCCCTCTAGCTCAGCACCCACCTCAGACTGCTCACATATCTCCATGGTGGTTTTTCACTCATCATTCTAATCATTGCTTGTATGTGGGAGGCTTGTTTGCAAAGTCAACTAAGAGTATTAATGATTTTTTTAGTAATTTTTTATCCTTAGAAATCTACACTGTAGATTTTTGGGAAGGTTTTCAGATTCTTAGAAGTTAGCCAGAGCTTTATGATTTTTCCATCGCTTTTATAGCCTTAAAGGCATTTATGAAATCAAATGCTTTCAGAGACTTGCACTAAAAAATATTTATGGTATTTTTGAGTATGCTTCTTTGTATAAAACTGGCTTATCCAAACATTTCAATGTACCAAAAGAAATATTTACAGGAAATCTGATTTCATTAAGGTACATTTCCCATGATTAACTGTAAAACACTAGAATTGCTGGCTTTGGAAGTATTACAAAAGTGTGTAAGATGCTAAGATTTTGGAGAATGTCTTACTTTGTCACCCTTTTAAGATACAAAATCATCATTCCAGTTAGTTGGAATATTTTGCAAGTAGATCATAGACTGATAACATTATATTTTTCCAGATTTGAAGAATAAGCATTTCTGCTGAAATTATTGTGGTGTGCTAGATGACCCCACAAAAGAAGAAAAGGCTTTATCCCAGTACAGCATCATGCAGGGTTTGGAAGTTTGTAGAGTCCTCATTTGGAAAGTAGGACCAGTGGAGAGTTGTGTGAGATAAGGACTGGGAAGAAGAATGATATGTCTAGTGGTGCACTGAAAAAAACTCTTCAGATTTGTTTGTACTGAGCGCTCTAGATACGCTAGAGCTCCAGGTATCAGACAGGTCAAGACAGAGAGAAGGCCCCAAAGCAGAGAAGAATGGCTTGTAAGAAGGGTGCAGCCTTTGAGTCTTTCTAATTCTTTACAGAATCACTATGTTGCTTAGAAATTTTCCTGTCATGGTTAGTCTTTAGAGGGACTCAACAGGGTACAGGAAATAGAACATTCCTTCAGATTCTACATTTAACTCTAACCCAAATTAGTATCTACCATTGCTGAGCCTTTAATAAGACACTAGGCACTTTGTGTGCCTGTATAAATAAGTATTTTTGTTGTCATTTCTATTACACAGTACAGTATCTTGATATGTAGAAGGTTGGGTAACTTATCCAAGGTCAGACAAGTAGTCTGGATTTGCACTCAGATGAGATTAACCATATGAATCAACAGTCATTAACCACTGAGTATGCCTGTGACCTTCAGAAAAGTACTGATGTTGTTGGCCTTCCTTGTTGGTGAAAGGGAGGTCATAATTCCTCCTGTCTCTCTTGCTATGACTCCTATTGTGATAATGCACCAATAGTAACAGCATCAAAATCTGTAGCACTGGATTTAAAATAAATGTTAACCTTACCTTCGAATGTGTGTACCCGTGTGTAAGCAGACTTTTCATCTCAGTTTGTAAAGACAGACTTTTGCTTTTTCTTAACTTGCTGGAGTGGAGGTTCCACAAGCCAGGGATGGGAATTCTGAGGCCAACGTGGACCTCAATGAACACCCGCATTTCAAAGCTTGCCTGGGATGCAAACCAGCAAGCTGCAAAGCAGCAGTGGCCAGGATGGCAATACAATGAGGTAGCATATGCCTACAATTTGTGTCTTTTAAGGAATCTATAAAAAATGAAAGAGAACTCCAAAGCTATTATTTGAATTTATACCCAAGCAGTGTGACAAAGGTGCTAGTATGGAACAAAGAATTTAGTTTATGTCTGGATTCATGAATAGCTGGGGCTAATCCACTTTTATGACTACCCACTGTCCTGTTTTGGAAAGATAGCAGAGGTTGCAAAGCTGTAATTCTCTTATTTAAACCCAATGTTTCAAGGATCCTTGCTGTTATGCTTTGTGTCTAGTTGTCCCCCCAAAACCTCATGCAGTCATTGGGTGGGGACTTCTGGAGTCTGTGATTAACTCATGATCCACTGGGATTATGGGTGATCCAAGGTTGGGATTATGAGTCCTGGTACTGTTGGGATTATGGGTGTGGGTACTTCCCCCAGCCTCAGACAACCTGAATGCAATTTAAGAGAGACAGACTTCTCTGTTGCCATTGTTGCTCCTCCTCCTCCTCCATTTGTTCTCCTGCTCTGTGCTGCTGCCATGAAAGGCTGCTCTCTACCATGTGCCTCTCTGCCTTGGAGCCAGCTGAATATGGACTGAAACCTTCAGTGACTGTGAGCTAAATAAACCTTTCCTTCCTTCATTTTGGGTGTCAGGTATTTGTCCCAGAAATAAGAGGAGAGTAACCGAGACACTTGCTGAATTGTGACGGATGCAAGCTCACATGAGCACACACACGGGTGCACATAAGATTGGATGTAGAACACTCAGGATCAAGTTACACACAATTTCTCAGGTATAATAAGAATTCAATTGTTGTCAGCATTGCATAGTTGAAAGCATGTAGATTTAAGCGTTTATTTTATTTTATTTTATTTTATTTTTTTATATGGCTTTTGCCAGTTTATTTTTGCCTATTCTTTTTTTAAAAAAAAA
>NDGM011133290.1:0-20341 GCA_002564305.1 Octomys mimax | reverse complement strand
TAAATTAAATAAAAATGAGTTTTTCTTATTCTTAGGCCTATTAACCCCTTATGGTTAGTTACCAGGAAAACATCCTACATAAAACATATGTTTAAAACAATTGTTTTGATTTACCCAATTCTGGAATAGAAAATGCAAAACAAAACAAAAAATTACTTGTATGTGTCTATAAGAATACCTGTGAAAATACACAAGTAAAAATGAGTGTTTCATACTCTTAATTAGAATACTAAAGAAATGTCTTGTAGAGAATACTGGAACTTGAGCTTGTACCAACTAGTCAAAAGCTAGCTGGATTCAAGACTCCAGCCCTGGCTTTGAGAGACTCCCCTCTAGTGGAGTAAAAAGAAATGACATTTATTAGATTTACTTGGGAAAAAAATGCTTCCCATCTAACGGCTCCTTGAGGTCTTTATTAAAACGGCATAGACCAGTAGGTTGCCATTATTATAATCATAGTCCTAGGGAATTTTAAAAGCTCTAGTTTTGTCTCTAACCACCAGATGTCTTCACTTTGTAGTTTCCTATGAAAGTTTCCCTTTCTCTGTTGTTTTATTTTTCCATATTTGGTTATGCAAATTATTGCATTTCATATTTCCCCCTATTGGTTATGCAAATTATTGCATTTCATTTTGACTGATTTGCACATGTATGTAACGTACTTTAATCATCACCCCTATTACTTGGCTGCCATATCCACTTTGTGGATATGCTCTAGTATCCCACCTTGCGAGTTTTCAATGTGGATAATATGTTTTGATTATATTCATGAAATGATTCCTAATCTTCTGAATAAAAATAAATTCAAAACAAAAGTGACTGCTTATAAAACCCAGGAACACTTATTTCAGAATGTAATTTTAAAGTCTCACTATTTACCACACACTAGAGTTTCTTCAAAAACCACATAGTGGCTTCTATAGAAGTGTCGGGGATTATGATGTGTGCTAGGAGTGGTGTATTGGAGTGTCTGCGTATGAGTCAGTGCACTTGTAAGCATGGTAATAGACATCCATTTTACCCCTGATTTTACACTATCTGTAAGTTTTTGTACATTCCAAAGCATTTCAATCTTTGTAGGTTTATTTCTATATATGAAAGTAGTATGTTAAAATTGTGACAATTATTTGAAATATGAACTCCTTTTATATGGTGGTTCTATAAACATTTCATTTTGGTTGATTGGAATTGCCTGCATAATTGACAAATCTTGTAATCAAACCTATTCTAATGCAATCCCTTAATGAATATAAGTTATGATGGTAGGACAGATACATGATTGAATTACTTTCTTGCATTGTAAATGAAACTACTAACCGTATATTATGTTTAAATTTTCAATCTTATTTGAGAATCAAGGAAAATTTCTTAAAATTATAATTTAGTCAGGACTGATAACTATTATATTTTATTTAATTAAATTTATTTTCAATACTGGAGGTTGAAACATCGCTAGCCCCCCTTTTTTTAAAATATATATTTTGAGACAGGGTCTGGCTGAGTTCCCTGGGAGGGACGGAAACTTGCAACTGGTTTGCCTCAGCCTCCCTTAACTACTGGGATCATAGGCACAGGTCACTGTGCTTGAGTAGGACTGGGTATTAGGAGCGTTAGGAAAATGAGCAGGAGAAAAGTCTGGCTTTGGATAAAAAGATAAAGAATTCTGTTCTTTGACTGTAGTTTCTATCTTGCTACAAGAATGTCAGCAACTTAGTGGGAGCCATGTGGGTTTCAGGTGCCTTCTCCCTTATTGAGGAGGTCAGTCTTATGACTGAAAATATGAAAGGTGCCCATAAAGGATAGATGAAGGAGGTATTTAGCCGTCACATCTAGAATGAAGTACTCTCAGGAGACATTCACTTATGATGGGTTAAGGACTTCAGAGCTTTTTGAATTAATAAATTTGTAAATGATTATCCAATAAGAACTATGGAATCTTAGAACCCTAATGTTTTAGAAGATCAGGAGACTTATTGCAGTGCATAGAATTGGTACAAGAGCGCCAGAAATAGAACCCCTTGGGTCCTCCAGCATTTCTACACCATATCACCTTATCATCCATTGGATAATTGACAGAGCTCTATATTTTACCTTCTCAATTTTTCTTCTCTCTTATTTTTCTTTCATTCTGAAGTTTCTTCCTGTAGAATGCAGTAGAATTTTAGAGAAATTTCACATTGCAGATGTACTCTATTACATGGTTGTGTCAGCTACAGTCTAATAAATTTTTGCAGAGGTTCTCAATGAGTATTTATGCTTAATTTAAATATACTGAATGGTTTAACAACATGAATGAGTAATTACCCTATAAGTTATGCCCAAAGGATTTTCCTTTATCATCAAATAAAAAAATATTTAGTATACAAATGTACATTTATTGATTGACTTAGTAGCCATGGAAATTAATTAGGGAATGATTTATTCCTTTTTAATCCAGGGCTTTATTTGCCTGTGTACTTTTGTTATAGAAGTAGTCTGGTCAACAGAGAGATTGCAGGTTCTAATGACAGATTGGCTGGGTTTGCATGCTTACCTTGTTACTTCTAGTCCCATGACCCTGAACATCATGTTAAGTATCATCTTCGTTAAGAAGCATCTTTGTATCTCAGTTTAAGTTTCATCTTGACATCTCATTTTCCTTCTAGGAATATTATAAGGATTAAAGGAGTTGAAACATATACAGAGCTTAAAAAACACATGAAACGTACTAAGAGCGTGACATCATTTTTGCCATTCCTGCTATTGTGGTCATTATCAATAACATTATCTCCTCTTTGTTTTCTCCCTACTCTTTCACCACCAACATTATAATTTTGTTCCAGCTTTCCCCTTTATTTGGAATATCCTTTGTTCCTCCTTCTACTCCAAGTCCTTCACTTCTGTTTGCCTACCTCTTCTTAAATATGCCGTTCCACTTCTTATTCCTATAACAAAATATACACATATTTGACCTAGAATAGCAATTTTTATTTCTCTTGTAATTTATCACTGTTGTCATCTCAATTGTTTCTGTAATTTTGCCTGTTTTACCATTTTAGTTTAGAAGGCTCTCGTAGTGAGGAGAGGTGTATGTGTCCTTATTTCGCTATATTCCATGATGGATTAAAAAACTGGAGACAGTACTTACTGAACACAAACATATGTCCATGTATTTTAACGTTTATTTAATCTTCATAGCATTTTTATAAGGTAGATATTTTTGCTCCTATTTGTCAGTGTGGAAACATTATCTGAAAGAAGTTATGTTACTTAGATAGTGTCTCACGACTATTAAATCACAGCCCTAAAATTTGAACCCAGTCCTATATTTATAGAGTCAAGGCTCTTTGCCTGCACAAGGCACTCAATATTCACTTGTGAAATAAATGAATGCTTGATTGATGATCATGCCAACCAGTTCAGTGTGGTCAGCGACAAGAGATGCCAAAGGTAAAATACTGTTCTTTAAACGGAATGAATTTTATGCATTAGACAGTAGACGCTTTCATATAGTTAGGATTGTTCAATGGTGATGACAGAATTTTTATTGCTGTCATGATTTGAGAAATAGAGCTAGGAAGAAATGCAGTGCCTCATCAGAAAGATCAGTCAGTGTGCCTAGAAAGTGAAATGCATGTGAATGAACCACTGCGGAGGGGCTGACATTGTGCTGGGAGGACCGCTAGTGACTTGGGCCTTTGCAATCTGATTCTTACAGCACAATAGCTTCCAATGAAGTTACAAACATGATTGGAGATAAGTAATATTGGTTGTTTGTTAGAAGGTTGAACTAGATCGACTTGGACCACAGTTCTCATTTTCTTTTTCAAAGAAGTTTTAAAAAGTAGAATTGGAGGGGGAAAATGAGATCCTTTAAATAAGGATAAAAATAGTTAAATACTATAACTAAAAATAGTTAAATGCTATAACTATTATCTATTATAGTTATACTATAACTATTACTATAACTATTTAACTTTAAATAGTTAAATACTATAAATCTATCTTTCTGAACATTATAACGCCATTTGAAAAATACCATTAATTTCACCACTCAAGGAAATTCACACCCAAGAACAAGAAAAATATCAAAAATAAAGGGGCACATCATTGCTTCTGTGTCTGTTTCAGATTCCTGTCTTCTTCCTTTTCTTGATCTTTGCTTTTTTAAGTCCCAAGTATTCCTCATCTTAGTTCTTCTATCCCTGGTTTCACTGTTTTCTTTCAGGGCATTGACTTTAATTCTTTAGCTGTATGGAGAAACAGTAAAAACAAGACAAGCATTCTCTTAAGGTTACTTTGATTTGCAAGACATGAAATATATATGGCATGATCCAAATTTGTCAAATAAAAATATTTTATGAATATAGCAGCTGTATGGGTGCAGGGGTGTATCCCAGGAGTCCTAACTCTCAGGAGACTGAGGCAGGAACATCATCTGAACCCTTAAGTTTAGGTTTAGTCTGGACAGCATAGTGGTTCCCCCTAAAGAAAGCAAAAGTACAGCTGTGGATAAGTACTCAGACGAGTAAGTACATCTGTGTAAGTTACAGAAAATAACTGCAAAGAAATATCCTAAAAACCTAAACATATTAAGTTTTTGGCAGTATTTCTCTTTGATGGGATGAGTAGTTATTTCACTTTTTAAAAAGCTTTGTGTAGTCAATATAGGTTGCTTTTGTAATCAGAAAGAATTGTTCTAATTTTAAAAATAAAGTATAATTCTATAATAGCCTAATTATTTTATAAGCACATTTCTTATTTACTAAAATATCTAGCTTTCTTAATAATGCCCAATTTCATTCACTGTGTAATAATCAAACTAACAATAATAGCAAAACAACAATAGTGA
Organism: Octomys mimax; assembly: GCA_002564305.1. Lineage (NCBI taxonomy): Eukaryota > Metazoa > Chordata > Mammalia > Rodentia > Octodontidae > Octomys > Octomys mimax. The sequence goes on along the minus strand of NDGM011133290.1, from coordinate 15,510 downwards.
ACAACAGTTTTGAGTGCTCACTTTGTCGAAAGTGGTCTTTTAAGAATTTTTCATAAATTGTGCCATTTGCTCTTTCTTATTAGAATCATAGGTAACTATGAGCTAATGGAGAAATATATAGAAAACAGAAACCCCCCATGGTGGGGGGCCGCGGCACGGTACACCAAGGATCGAACTCTGATCACTGCACTATCTGGCCGGCTCTCCACACTTTTTTTTTAAAAGAATTTGCTACTGTATTTTGAGTGTTCATTTTATTCCAAAGTTATGAGTATAATCAGGATCATGTACTTAAAGCCTAAGTCAAAAGAGTTCCCTTGAGGGGATAGATTTTGTCAGATAGGCACCTTCAGTTCCGTATAAGGTCACTTATTACAAAGCTGTTTATTATGAGAGAATAGAGTATCTCTTGACCTGGTCTTTTTCTTTGCTCATCACTTCCACCTTTTCATGTTCTTTGATTAAGACTTATCAAGTACAATGGAGTTCATATAGCTACTAAGATTCCTTAAGGTTCTCAGCAAAAATTAACCTCTGAGAATCATGATGGCATGTATGTTCAGACAAATTATGGACAAAACTTAAGAACCAAGAAATCCCCAGATAACACTTTTCTACTGAAGCAATAGTTTCAGGCAAAATTGGTTGGTATTGTCTTTGTTTTTATATGGGTTCTATTGTAAAAGTATGTCAATGAAAATGATTAGTTTGCAGTCCAACTTAGAAATTGAGGCAATGAGTTTTCAGGAAGAGAAAGCAAACTTCTTTGTCAGTAAAATACTTACATATATAGTTATGTCATACCACCTGGAACTTAAAGAATCATTTGCATTCTCATGAATATTTTACATCATCTTTACTTGACTTCTACTAGATTGGAGAACAAAAGTGGCTGCTATCATTCTCATCTGATTCTCTTTCTTCATTGATGGAGAATATGGGAAGCACAGAGCTAAATTCCTCTGTTTAATCTTCTAGTGCTCACTCATAGACTTATTCCTTTTAGTGCAGGGAAGGTGTTTTCATGTATGAAAGTCACTCATTATGGCTAGGAAGGATGCAGACTAGCTAGAAAGTTCCTGTACCACTGATACCACTAATGAACTCTGCTCCTTACATCTCAAAATTATCCTTAACTCTATCTTATCTTAATATATTCTGCTAGGATTGCATGGATACTCTTAAGTCTTTTCACTTTTCCTGTTATTCCATTATGAGCAGATTTGTCATCCTTTCTGTTATTTCTTGCATTTCCTTCCTTAAGTAAAATCTAATCTCTTTTTAGACCCTGATTGTATTTTTGTAAGTCTTGTCTGTTTCGAAGTCAGTCATCTTCTCACCTTGTAGGGCTGGGTGTGTTGTGTGTGTGGCATGTCCATACGTGTTAATGGAGTATTATGCTTTTGCTTTTCTTCTGCCTGCCTGGTCCCAATTACCATCCATTAATTGTCTTTGTTTTCCTCACTTTGATTACCTACCCTTTATCTTTGCTACTACATTCTTTCCAGATCGTTCTCATATTTTTCTCTTTCTTACTTACTAAAGTGTATCGTATAAACCACTAATCAGTCATCTTGAATCATTCTCTTGCTCTAGTCTTCTTCAATCTAGTGAGAAGCTCTGGATGGGGCTGAGTTTTTTTTGTCCTCTGTTCCTGTTCCCACGAGGCCAGGTGTTCCCTGAGGAGATCAGTGTGTGCCCACAGATTCGCACTTCAAATGGGCATTACCTTTCCGGCCTTGCAATGTCGTCCTTCACACAATTATTTTCAAGGACAATTCTAAAAGTTTACACTCTAACATCCCATTCTAATAGCTGACTATTTTCAGGAAAATGCCCTTGCTTTAATAGGTACTGTATTTGGGCCTTTAGGTTTGAACTCCCTTTATTTCAAAATTACTAGTGTATTGTGATACAAATCCAAAGAATGAGACTTTTTCTCATCGTTAGTCTCTGTATTCTTTTCTTTCTTCATTCAAACTTATCCATTTTCATGTACTCAGTAATTTATTTCTAGCAGTGTTGGACATTTCCAGCAGTAATTGACATATTTCTATAAAACCCATGGATAGACTTAAGTTTTATTCACACTTAGGTAATAATTCTCCCTTAAATCTTAAACCATATCCTACCTTTCTATGTCTTCTCCTTAGACAAGTTCCACAAAAGAGATGTTAACATTTCCTATAAACAGCGTTATTTCCTACTTACATCTTCAGGTCATTTTTATCTCCTTTCTCACCCACCCCTTGCTACTGGAATTCCATTCCAGAATCTTATCAATGGCCTCTCAACTTGGCTGTGGCTCCCCAGAACCCCTACTCATTGCCTTTGTTGCCTGCACATCCTTTCTGCTATCACAGCACACTCATCTACCTTGTATTCATCTTAGATTTGTTCATTTGCCTACTGTTCTTTTATGCTTTTCTGATAACATCTCTTCTATTTATATGCTCATTACTTTCACACCTATATCTCTGCCTCTGTGCATATAATTCTTACATCTCTCTATACTCCTCAAGCTCTCAAGTAGAGAAATAGCTCTACTTGTGTGGCACCGAAGTATCTTATACTCTACGTTTCTGTGAGTAACCACAAGGCTCTCCCTAAATGGCTTTTCTTCCTTTGTTTTTGTATTTCTGTTGAAGTATCTCTACCAGGATATCTAAAGAAGTCCTATATATTTGATCTTTCTTTTATCTCATATATTACATTCTATTAGGGGATGACATTTGCTTATTTTTCTCTCAGATTTTCTTGAATTGTGTCACTCATCTGCTCAACCCTCATCATCTCTTACCTGAGTTGCCATCCTTGTCCCCTAATTTCCTGCTTCCAGTCTCACTCCTCCTGGGTGCTTCTTCTCCTTTGGCAGCACACAAATCAGGTACAGCTTGTGTTTGGCAAGGCCAATAAACTTGTTTTGTCTTAGTAGAACTATTCCTTCTGGGAAATCTGTTACCATCCTGGGGGGCTGGGTTCACTGCTTATTTCTGGGCCCATAACATAGAATAATTGATCTGAATGTATTGATGGATGGATGAACTTTTAAGTAGAGATTTGATGGAGAAGAAAGTAATATTGCAAAGTGTTTAAGCACAGTGGCATTAAGTCTTTAGATCTGTAATTGTGATATGAGGACTAGTCCAAATGAGAGCATGGTTACACTTTGATGCTTGTTTGAGACATGTAGCCATAAGCCATGGCCAACTGGATCAATGATATTTTCTCCTGATTACATTGAGAACTGATGGGATTAATATGAGCCATGAAGAAAAAAAATCCATCAACATTTCTGGAGAAAAATGCTCACATCAAGGACAGTGATGCAATATTTTCTTTGACAGCAAATTTAGTATTGCTGCTCTTTTTATTATGTTTGTTATTGTTGTTTTTCAGGGAGATATAAATCATTTTCCTTGAGCTACCCACAAAACACAATGGAATAGATCATCATTTGAAATATGTATTACTATGTAAATGTAGAAATTATGTATGTGGAAATAATAAAAATACCTAGAATAATAATAAATAGCATTGGATGCATTCAACTTTATGCAATACACTGATGTTTTGTAAGCACTGCATCTGTTCTCTTTTACACGTACAGTACTAGCGGGCAACGGGGGACTTTCTCCTTTTCACTCAACAGGAAACTGAGGATGACTTTTGCAGTTGATGAAGCACTGCAGAAGTAGGGCTGGGAGCTGAGCTGTACTCCAAAGCCAATGCTCTTAAAACTTTTTCTTGTCAAGTATCATTTAAGGCTCAGATTTTCCTGTTTTGCATGCTCTATCATACAGCTCTTCCTGTGTTTATTTGTAACCTCATTAGCATAATACATTCACAGTAGAATTCTGAAATAATTTGGTCATACCTCATTGTTACACCTCATATCATAATATTTGATTGTGTTATCACCTTCCTAATGGAATGATTGGGATAGTATAAAGATATCTGTAAGCTATTATCTTCAAAGCTAAACATTATATTATTTCAGACAATTTGTCATTTAAACATTGCTTCTTATTTCAGAATAGTTGTCTCTATTTGGCTGTCTTATGGTAAGCATGAAGGAAGACAAAGGTTTGAACTCAGGAAAACTAACTCTTTTTAAAGATTTTGTATTGTCCTGAAGCAGATCCACAAACACAAAGATTCACATTGGTATACATGAAACTACTTTGCTGATTTATTTTTTGATATATTTAAGACTATACTAAGGCAAAGCTTCCAGCCTGTTTTAACAACAAAATTTCAAAGGACAACAAAATTTCCTGAGGACAATTGCTAGGCACAAAATGGAAAATCAGAAACAGCAGTCCTTAGGCCCAGGCAGAAGAATAGTAAGACAAGCTTAACTTTTTAAGGTAAGGAAACCTCTGAAATGTACTTGTGAAAGTCAACATATGTCTCTCTTTTTTTTGTAGTTGCTTATCTTTCCACTCCATAGAGATAATGTTGAAAATGAGCAAATTAACTCTCACCATGAAGGGTACTTCTTACATCCCTAAGAATTTATAAAGAGTACATTTTTATTAGAAATGCCATGAGAATTAACTGCTTTGGCCACTTTGGACTTGGAGGGTGCCTTCTCACTGTATAATGATCCCTGAGAGCCAGTGTGAACCCCAAGCTCAGAGCAAGCCCGGCTGACAGGAGGGGTTGTGCTGAAGGCTTTCACATAGTTCCCATTACTAAGGAAACCACTCGTTTTGTCTGAACATGCTCTGAATAGATGTCTCATTTGAAGTCTAGTGCTCAAACCATGTGGATTGCATTATGGAGCTGAGAAAGAAATGAAGGAAGCAAAAATGCTTGAAAATGCCACCAAGCATTCACAAAGCGTCGTACTGTAATAACATTCCAAGAGACAGAAGGTGCATTTATTTTTGCCGCATTCCAAGTTATTTCAGTGTTATAAAAGCAAATTCCTTTGCCTGCCCACGTAATCCAAATAAGCAAAACAGATGTTCTCCTGACCTGTTCTTAATTCCCGCTCTTGTTAGGGTCTCACTGAGAAGTGTGACCTACAGCAGAGGAAGGACAAAATGTGGATTCTCGTATTAATCTTGATTTGCTGGGTGTCTTTGTAACTCAGTGGTGCAGTTCTGTCTGTGTGCCAATAAACAAACACATGTTCAGAGTCAGACTTCAGTTTGCAGTCTCCAAATTGTCATTGTTAAATTCAGAATGGCGACTGCAAACTAGTGCTGGGTGCTTGTTAATGAGCACCCAATTCAGACATGGAGTGAGAACGCACCTCTGCTAGCAGGCTTCTTTCCTCTCCTCCCTCCTCCCAGCCCTCAGCATAGAACGGAGCTCCTACCACAGACCCAGAGCGTTCTCCTTCTCCCTCATCCTGGAAAGTGGGATTTGTGACATTTTGACTGCAGTGCACTTTTATTATTTCCCTCTCTGTTTTTTGATCTGATTAGCTGGCATTTTCTCAACAGTGCAGTTGCCACTTGTACACAATGTAGGATGTCGGAGAAGGGAGGCAGTATTACTTTTATTTTGAGCTACTTTACATTTTTCAGCAAATAAGATGGATCAGTACATTGATTAATCCACACATGCTGAAATGAATAAATGTTCATTGCTAAGTTGCTGTGCTACTGGTTTGCTGACAATCATGGTCGTTAGGTGACTTCCTGTGTGAGAGTCCATGACTGAATGAGGTCTCTGGACTCATAGCCCAGCATCTTCAGGCTGCGTTCTAGGTGGTTCCTGCATACAGGAGCTGCTCAAAGCCTCTCTTTTGAACACAGTTGTTAGGATGAGGTGCTAAAACTTCTGAAACCTAGAACCAAGCATAATAAGCAGGTTCAGCTTGCTATCTTTCACAGATCCTTAAAGATCAATAGAATAGAATTAATACATGTGAGAAGTCAACAGCCTTGTGAGAAACTGTAATGTTTAAAAACCTTTCTTTTTTCCCTTTAGTTCCTTTAAATATATTGGCAGTCACATATACTTTTACCATTTGGTTTTTTGGGGGGGCAGGGGCTATAAGGTGTTCAGGGTCTCACTACAAATCGGACTCATAGTGATCCACCTATTTTACAGCCTCCAAAGAGCTGGGGTTACAGGTGTGTGCCACCATACCCAGTCTCAGTTGCCTTCTCAGCACACCCCAGGGGGTGGGGCCAGCATGGCAGGCCAGGGGATCGGACCCATGACCCCTGTGCCTGCTTGCAGGTGCTTTAGTCTGATGAACTATTTGGCCGGCCCACATATATTTTTAAATACACACATATTTTATTTATATATCTTAGATTTTTCTGCCTGACAACATTTTAAGAAAGTCAAGTTGAATACAATTGAATAAGAGGAAATTAAGCCATTTTATGAAATTAATTGGGAGATTCCAACATCTCTAAAAGCCCCTAGATTGGAAACCATGAACAAAAGAAAGTTCATTCATGTGGTAGTACACAAATACCCTCTCAATAATAGCCTCACTAGCTTCACTTCATTTTGAAGTGAGCAGCTTGAAGCTGCCAGCTGTTTCTGATCTGATGTGCCTGCAGAGTATTTTCTTAGAGTGTATGTTTAGCAGTGTAGGTATCATGGTTGCTGACAAGAAAATTCTTCTAATTCTGGATTTCTTGTGAGGTTTCTGTTTTCAAAATGAATATGCATTAGGCTCTTTATAGGTTATCTCGTCAAGCTTTCGCAGAGACAAGGATGTCTGCATTGTTGCATTCCTGGTATTCAACATAATGCCTGACATAGAGTAGGTATTCAGTAAGAGACAATTAAACTGAATTGTTTCATATGGAAAATATAGCAAACTCAGCTTCTATAGAGGACCCTTACCCTGGCTTGTTGAGTGTTAAATGATGGAGCACCAAATATTTAATTTATTTTAATACTTGATGAAAATGTCTAATTTCTCCATGTTCTTTCAATCATCAATAAATATTTTTGAAATATTTTATGTACATATAATGTGTATTATGAAATAAAATTACAGTGCAAGGACTGAGTCAAAGCTGTCTGCCAACTACCTTTGCTTTGTTTCAAGCCTACAGTGCTTCTATTTGTATTTCATTCTCACAATGGGAGAACTCTCAAAATGTCTCCAGGTACCATGAAATAGCAGATATTCATTACAATTCTGTGTCTGCCTGCAGCAAGATCTGCAGTCTGTTGTAACAATCATATGTTTCAATTAGCACCAATAGTCATTTTATTTGGAGAAGTGAGTAGAGAAGGCTTGAGAGTATATAGTTTGGGCAAGAATAGAATATTCAGTTATCACTAGTACATATTTATAAAATTAGAAGCCCATTTAGTATTTTTTTTGTCCTTTAATATGTACACTCAAACAAACAAACAAACAAACAAACAAAGGGCCGGCAAGATAGCTCAGTGGACTAAGCACAGGGACCGCGGTTCAATCCCTGGCACCAGATGCTGTGCCAGCACTGTCCCTTGTGTGCACTGAGCCAGCTACCTTGTCTGGTCATGGTGGCCCACGCCTGTAATCCCAGAGCTAGGGAGGGTGAAAGCAAGAGGATCACTACTAGTCCGAGCTGCATAGTGAGACCCTGTACCAAATACATAAAATATATAACCAAACAAACAAATGTGTATACTCAGACATACATTTGTCTTGAATTAGGCAGTGTCTACTACATGATTTGGAACACTACATGGAAGCCATAAGTAAAACCTTCTCAGGCTAGATAAAATTTTAAGAATGAGTGAAATAAAGTTAAAGATGAATAAATGCTGATTCTATAACGTAAGTAGGGTTAGAACAGTTTCATGTTTAACTCAATGAAATAGTCACTGATTTTTATTTGTTTTATACTTTTTAAGTAAATGCTGTGTCTAAAGATATTTATTTGTAGTGTAGGTTTATTATAGAAAATCTGAATGGCTCAAGGAGAATAAAGAAGTAGGGCATAAAACCTTCACCTATCAAAAAAGGCATGACAAACACTTTGATATAGTTTGCTTTGGTATTCTTTTTCCTTAAATACAAGAAAATAGTGCGTATTTTTAGACTTACTTTATAATACTGTATAGATGATCCATTCCTCAAATATTGGGCAGGACATTTATTATCATAAATGCTTTTTCAACTGTGTAGACTAAAACTAAATACTAAATAATGCAGTGGTTAAGCAGCATAGGATAAGTTTGTAAGAACTGGCTTTTACCTTCTAAAGCAAGAGATTTGAATTCTACCACACACACTCCTACAACTTTTGCACTGAACTCCATCCCAGTCCTTTTTCAGTTTTCTGATACAGCAGCTCATTAAGTTGTAGGGCTCAAATTTGGAAGCTTCCTTTTCCAGCTTGTTCAGTACCCCAAGTTACAGTTGTGCACGACCACGTTAGGAATAATCAACACTTACTACAGATCACTTCCCTGAAAGTTCATGGAAAGGAATTAGATTTTAATTGTTCTGAGAAGCAAGTATTGGCTTTAGGAAGGTTCCAGATATTATTGCACTTTTTGCTTTTTAAGTTCACCATTTCTGAGATCCCTAGGCTCTTTTGTAGTAAATCTGCAAAAGGTGGGTAGGAATTAAGGGTTGAAGCACATGCTGATGTTTAGCCAGCCCTCGGTGGTAGCTGAAGACATACTGAGAGATGCTAGAATTCCAGAAATGTAAAGTTTAACCTAAAAGCACTGCTCGTGGAATGTAAAGGCTATAGAAAAGATCACCCAAGTAAGACTATCATTGCAGTGGACCGCGGACTACCAGTGTTATGGAGATGCCCAGGTGGAAGGTGGTGCTTTCAGTGAGGTGCGGGGTTCTGAGAGACAAGCAAGTTGTTCTGATCCCCACATAGAGGGATTCCCTCATCTGCTAGAAAAATGATGCCTTAATATGCTTATAATATTTCATTTTTTTCTCAACTATGTAAAACAAAACAAACACAAACCCTTGCCCTGATAAGCTCTGGTCATTTACTTTCCTGAAGAGGGATTAAAATTTGTAACAGAAAAAATTCCAAGAAGTAGCCAGTATATTATTCAGCTCAGTTTTTCAGAAGTATAGTTATGCAACAGGCAGGAGAAATAACTTCTACTAAGAGCCAAAAAATGTGAATTTCTAAACCAAATACAGGAATCCAAGCTTTTGTCTTCAGGAAAGATTTTCCTGGCTCCTCTTGAGCTAGTTTTCTATGGTTAGGGGGAGGGCCTAGATGACATCAGAAAGGAGAAAAAAAGAGATAATACTGTGGACTTTTACTTTGGCTCAGTAAATTTTAAGAAAAGAAGGAAGGGGGGTGAGAATAAGGTGGTGGGATAGGTATCTTCCAAAGTGCTTTATAACTTTAGTAGGAGATGGGTAATGGAATTAAGCAAATAGTATCATGCCTAGGTCTCTTATGAAATATCACTTTTCTGTTCTTCTGTGAGTTTTAACATATATCACAGAAATTTGAGCATACCACGTAATCAGCAGAAGTATCTTTTAGTTTTCCTAAACTGGGTTGAGAGACTGTGGCTACAGACTGATTGGGAGACAAGTCGTTCATTCAGGAGATTGTTGCCAGTAGGAGCTGAAGTGGGGGTGATTCTGGTACAAAGAACTACCAATCTCTGGGCAAAGCAATGGAGACAATAAAAACTCCAAATCTACCCAATCAAGCCTGTCAACAAAACAAAACTGAACATACCTACTCTACAAAAGTGATACCCAGCCGTAATTACATCACTGAGTGTCAGCTGGACAAGTTGGGGGCATCCTGAGTAGAGGTGAGCTCTGCAGTGTGTCTTGGTCTTGTGAATCACTGGTTAATCTGATAAAAATGCACATTCTCATGAAGGAATCCTGGAGTTTACTCTGAGACTCTGCTTCTCTAAATTCTCCCAGAAGATGTTTATGTCTCTGGTCCAGAGACCATGTTGATTAGCAAGGATACATGCAGAGTCATGATATCAGGGGACCCCTCTACAGTGCCATGAAGGGCATTACTTGAGGAAATGCAGGAAGATATTTTCTTTAGAGAAAAATTATTATCTTTCTGACTTCTGAAACTAGAAGAATAGATCAGACTTAAGCTAGATGAGATATTTACTTTATTTGATTTTCTGATGGCTATCAAGGAGAAAGCTGCAGAGATTAAATGTGATGTAAACAAAAGCAAAGCATTTCTCCCTCTGTGTTCCAGAATAGTGAGTTAAGCTTAGTGTGCCTTTCAGCCAAATAATGTAGACATTACATTTTAGATATACAGTGATGGTACTCAGAGGAGAAATTTGTGTTTAAGATGTAAATAGAAGTTATCAGCATGTCTTGAGATGAACAGCATGGCAAAAGAGTGTACAGAGAGACAGTAAGGACTCGGAATCGGACCTGGGCCATCATTTAATGTGAAGCAGACATGGCAAAGCCAGGAAGAGAGTGAGGAGCATGGAGGGCAAAAAAATAAAGTTGAAATGCGTACTATCATGAAATCTAAGAGAAGAAAATTTCTTATAAAAGAAGTATATTAAGGTTTGGGCAATATCAAGGACTATGAAAACAGAATATAGACCATGACAACTGGCAATTACTATTTATAAATTTATAAGTAACAGTTTTCAAAGTTTCCAAATGAATGATTTAAAAATACAAGTGTCAAAAGTTTCCATTCCCATTTCAATCAAGCTTCCTAGCTGACTTCCTTTTATTCCTTGTCCTCTAAATCAATCTTATCATCAGTCCATTCCAAGTGACTTTGATCTGTGTCATTCCATTCAGTGGCTCTTATCAGTTACTTTCACGTCTTCCATATTTCCTTTTTTTCCCTTAAAGATACTATTTGCATAGATTCTCTACAGACTTTCAGCATTTCTAATTTTTTGATCTTGGACCAATGTAATGTCAAACTACCCTTATCACTGGTATCTCATATGTGATTATGATCTTGGCAAAAAGAGAAAAAAGAAAACATGTATTCAAATATTTCTGGAAGCTAAAAAACATATTCTAAGGAAAATCTGTACTCTGTCACCCTTCTATTGTATTCAAGCCCCATTAGCAAGAACATTAGAAGTTGCTTCCCGGCTGCGTCTGTATAGATGAAATCTCAGCAAGCTGACTCTCCTTTTCTGAATTGATCTAAATATTGTTGAGAGAATATGAGTTAGTTGGCAAAAGACCAAAGATTTAGGCAGAACTATGTCTAAAAGTGAGAGAAAGATATGCCACTCATACCCATGCGTTTTATATGGGACCAACATTAATTGGGTTCTATGCTGAACCTTAAAACATAAAGCTTTCTCAGCAATGCTAGAAATAAATTTTGCTTTGAAAGTTTAGTGCCAGTGCAATGTTTATGAAAACTAAATTAATATTATATAAATTTCCCAACCATTTAAGATGCAACTGGAGACCATACTCCTAAGTGAAATAAATCAGGCCTGCATTATAAATAGCATATTATCTCCCTAGTGTAAAAACCTGAAAAAGTGAATAAAATCTGAAAAGTACAGTAGATACTATAAAAGGGAAAGGAACTGCTCAAAGGGAAGGAGCAACACTGAGGATAAAAAGATGAAAGAGAAAAAAATATATATGTATATACAAGGGTAGCTGGGATAACTGTATGGATGATTTCTGCAGGTCTATTGAGAGGAAAGTTACTGCTTAATTTTTATTTCTTTTTAATTTTCTGACCAATTATGCATGTTTATATCTGGTAATCCATTCAACTAATTTGAAGACAACACTGTGTTATAACAACCATTGCTGAATTCCTATCATCTTGTTTAGTGAAGTTCTGTGTTGTTTCTAAAGTTTTAAAAATTATTTTTAATTATCTTTAAAAAACATTCTTGGGGCTGGCGAGATAGCTCAGCAGAATAAATTGCCTGCTTAGGCAAGTTTAGGTAAAGTTAGGCAAGCGTGGATACCATGGTGTTTGATTCCCAGCACCACATGCAGTGCCAGCCCCACCCCCTGGGCAGGCTGAGCTGACCATAGTCTGTGCTTAGTGGTGCATGCCTATGATTCCAGTGCTGGGGAGGCTGAAAGCAGGAGGATCACCATGAGTCCAGGCTGTGTAGTAAGACCATGCAACAACCAAATACATTAAAAAAATAAACCTCAACCATTTAATTTAATAATCAATTAAAAGAAAGACTGCCCTGTGTAATAAGGCTTCATTGTGGTTAGAAAGATTCTGGGTCACAAGTGGATTTTTATTTTAGCTTTGACCTCAACTTACTGTGTTAGTTTGGGTAAGTGATTTAACTCTTCTGGATTTTATTTTTTGTCTATAAAATAAGGAAATTAAACCTACTTATCTCTGAAGTCTCTTCCAGCTCTCATGCGTTATGTGTCTGTAGTTCAGCACTCAGAATCACTGGATAGCAAAGTAGAATCCAGGAAATGTTTTCTTTAGTAGAAGTATTTTTGATTCAAAATTTGAATATCAGAGCTTGGATGTTGACCTATGCTCTTTTAACAGGCCACAGAATCAGAGATCACGGAGGACTGACCAATAAACACACATCTACACACTTGTTACATAACAGTTTATTCTAAGTATGCATTCCTCAAATTTTCTTACAAAGAAGTCAAAGGTTAACAATTCAAGAAGTTATATGTAGATCATTAGAAGTAAGTCTTATTTTCCTGAGTGGCAGAGTTCTGCTACATGATTGATAATACAACTAAGAAAGTATTTAAGGATGGCCTGTATTTCAGCAAATGAAAATTCACAGAAGATACTTCTCAAGGGAAGCAGTGAAATCCCACACATTTCAGGCTCCCAAAAATGGACTTAAATAACAGTAAAAATAATTTCACAAGGAATAATCTTGCACTGGCAAGCAACAGACATCATAAGCAAATGGGATATTTCTTTTCTGTTTGCCCTGCTTCCAAGAGGGAAATGGCCATCAAGAGAAAATATAGCTGGGAACCTGTTCTCATCTCTGTACCATAATAGAGGAGGAATGAATTTAAAGTCATCTCAGAGACCCAATTTTTTTAAACTTAAAAAAATCATACATGCAGAATAGTTACAGAGTACAGGGACTCCCCTAATACAGTGCTCTCAGTGATTGGAATTTCACAAATTTGCTTTCATCTTATCCTGATTAAATTTTTTCTGGTCGTTCTTGTTTCCTGAAAAATGTCTACTCACTTGTTCTTTTCTAGACAGGTAGCATTTTTACCTAACTGTAACCACAACCACAAATCCCAAAGTTTTCTAGCTGTTATCTCCATATGCTTCCTTCTTTAAATACTACTATTCATTAGCTGAACACTAGTCCCAGTTGTTCTGATAGTGTTCAGGAGTGCATCATGGAGGGACCCACTTTAAACTTTGGAAAAGTATATTTTAGCACATTGGATTGCTGGCATTTTCAGAGGCAAAGGCTTTCTTTTGAGGTGAGCCTGCAACCCTTTGCAGCTTTATGGCACACACTGTTTTCTTCTAGTTGAATTTATAGCTTTCTTTTCATTATTCAAAGCTTCTTTGGACTTTACACATTGGTAGGTGTTTTTCTCACTACTATTTTATATCTAGTCCTACTTCCATGATAAAAATGTGAGCTACTTTAGCTAAAAGTCATTTTCTTTCCAATCTATAAGTCTCTGTTGTGAGGTGCATGGTAACAGTTTCTTTTCTCTTTTGTTAACTATTGGCTATCTTTGGAGTAGATTGCCTGGATATAAAACTTCCAGGATGGCCATTCTTATGGCCAAAGCAGTCACGTTGCATTTGTTATTAGTAGAAGAACATTGTAGGGAGACCCATCCTGTCTTTTGCCTTAGACAATGGCTCAAAGCACATTCTGGAAAGATCTACAGGGAGTCTGGGTGTCAGTTATTTGTTAATACAATAGCTATCCCTCCACGTGAGCTGGGTGTCTAGGAAGGAGTCTTTCCCCCATCTGTCTTCCATATGTGGCCCTAAATAGTAGCTGGATAGTGTTATTAGCACTTTAGCAGAAGCACCTAGAAGATTCTCTTTCTACATGTACATGACTATCTGTGTTTGTTATTCATCTGCTACTTAACATTGGTCAATATAATGGTCAGTCTTTATCATAATCATTAATCTTAAACAGCAATAATGAAAAGTGATATTAAAACATTTTCTACGTATAAACAATTTTGTGTCTTTGACAGTGATTAGATATTCTCCATGATAATCTTTTAATTTATAGATGCAAAACTCATGTCCATCACTATATATGGAATATTTGTATAAAGTCATTATTTTTTCACTCTAACAAATGTTTGAATTTAGTAGCCCCTCAGCCATCATCTAGTAGCAATATGTCCAAAAAGCAGCATTTCACTGCACCTCACTGAGTGGGCATAGTGCTTCTTCCTGCTGAACACAAAGCATCCTTCTTCATGCCTGGCAGGCATCACCAGTGAGAAGGAGATGGTACAAAGGAAAGAATCTGTTTGATTAACCTGATCTAGTCCAGTCCTCTCCTCAGTTGAAAGATGAGAGGAATAGAGAGAACTAATAATGAAGGTATTTGCTTAACTTGCAAAAGGAATCATGTACAAAGCAGGCTTTTTCATCCTTAATATTATGTTTACTCCCCTTTTACCAGTGTGTTTTCCATGCACTGAAAGTTCCTTCATGGTTGAGTACCAGACTGAATACGGAATAAAAGCAATTCTCTCAAAGGATTGTGCTTGTATTGCTGTTGGCAAAGAGATAGTTGGCTTTACCCCCTTATTAACCCTGATTCAATGGAGAGAACAACAGAAAGGATTTGAGTTTGACTTCTTGTTTGTTTTATTTTGCTTCATTTTGTTTTTTTGAGGCAGGGTCTCATTATGCAGTTCCAGCTGGATTTGAACTCAGTATGTAGCCCAGGCTGACCTCAAACTCATGCTGATCTGCTTCAGCCTCCCAAGTGATTGGATTGCAAGGGTGCCCTGCCAGGCTCCGCTTAAGTTAGGCTTCTGAGATGCTTTGTCTAAAATTAGAATGACCTCATGATTGTCCTGGGGAGTTTAAAATTCAGAGAATGAATAGTATCTTTTAAAATAGTTTTTCATTATATTTACATTTTAGGTAAAAGGAAAATAAGTTAAAAGGACATTTTGAAATTGGCATATGATGGCACTAAGAATTTTTTTCTTTCCTTAGATTTATATTTATGTTAGAGATACTAAAATAACAGTAAGTTGGAATGATTTAACTTTGTTAGTTGATGTCTTTCTTCAGAAATATTTGTGATATGTTCAATGGAAAAATTTTGCCAAACTTTTATGTTCACACTTTGTATATTTCTTTATTTTTACCCCATAACTGAGATGTAGTACTAGTTTTACAAAGTAAGCATAAAAATGACAAACTCAAATTATGTATTCATTTCATGAAAATACGAAATCAATCTCTTTTCTTGTTGATTTTTGCATATTAATTATATCATCTTAGAAATGTGAGAAATCAAGTCATGCAGTGTACATTTTTCTCTGATAAAATTTATTTTTTTATTTTTTATTTGTTAAATGTATCAGTTATTTAATTAGGTTCTTAGTAAGAAATTTAGAACATTAATTTATGAGGA
>NDGM011133286.1:0-12713 GCA_002564305.1 Octomys mimax | reverse complement strand
GAGAGAGAGAGAGAGAGAGAGAGAGAGAGAGAGAGAGAGAGAGAGAGAGAAAGAAGAGAGAGAGAGTTCCAGGCTGCTTCAGGAAGTGACAGGGGCCACTGGGTCGAAGTGAAGGGGAGGCTTTGCAGTGGGATTGGTGGCAATGTGCCCTTACTGGAGTGTGTGTTTTTAATCTAAACATCTTCGGATATTCCCACCCACCATGCATTTGCACCAACATCACATCCTCGCTCAACTCTATTTTTATACCAGTCACTTCAGGGGAAGGGAAGCCTGAGCCTGGTGGGAGAACCCGAGGTAGTGCCCTGGGGCCTCGCACCACTTCCTGGAACTGAGGCTCATCCATCCCTTATCACCACGTTGCTTCGAGGGGCACATGGTACACAGTCACCTGTGAGCCTTGCTACTATAAGCCAACCACCTGCAGACAGACTATTTCAGGAACAAAGAAAGTCCTGTGCTTCCTGGACAGGTAGAGACCCTTTCCCTGTCACTCCCCAAGTGCATGGAAGGATGACTATGCACATGGTGTGGGGGGCATGCTGGGCACTGTGAAGGAGAGATGTACTCAGGTCTGGGGAGGACCGTGTAGATGCCACCTAGCACCACGGCATTCCAGTAAGGGCTGAGAGCACCATTGTGGGGCTGGCAGCAGCGACCCTGGAAGCCTGGCTCACAGACACCCAGGGACAACTATAGGGCAGCTAGGAGAGGGTCATGGTGTCACGGCTCCTTATCATAGCCTACACTGGCTTCTAGAATCTTCTTTTCACTTCGGGGGGCAAATGAGCCCCTGAAAACAACAAGGCTGACTTCCATTCATTTTTTTGTTTTTTTTGGTGTTTTTTTTTGTCTTTTCTCTTGCTTTCTTTTTTTGGGGGGAGGGGCTTATTGAGATGGTGTTTCGATATGTAGCCCAGGCTGTCCTTGAACTCACAGTGATCCTCTTGCTTCTGCCTCTCAAGTGCTGGGATGATAGACATGCGCCACCACACTTAGCCTCAGTTGTTTTCACGTCTTTACCTTTTCCTTCACCATCTTTAGTCATTACCTCCCCCAAATACTCCTGCTCCACACTGGCCATTGATTTGAAGCCAATGTAGCCAGGCAAGAAGCCAATGTAGGTGAGCCCCACCTATTGCTGGGCACCTTCCTGGACTTCCCCGCTGGAGCTGTCAGGAATGGATGAGGTGCCCTAGCATTCCACGTGTGGCATGGCCCCTCCTCCTGGGCCTCCTGGGCCTGCGGGGTGTAAGGGACAGATGACCTTGGCTGGACACACCCGATGGCCCCAAGGAGCAGGCTGCAGCCAGAGAGCAGAATACCAGTGCCACAGGAGCTGCGGTGGCCCAGGCTGGGGCATCCTGAAGGCTCTGGCTGAGGAAGATGAGACGCCTCACTGGGGCTTAGGCTTCCCCTGCGGACATGAGATGGACATGCGTCCCGGGTGACAGGGCACCCACCCTGCTCCTCTGAAACACAAAAGGGCCCCCCAGCTTCTAGACAGCCGCAGCCTCTAGGGAGCCACCCGGTGCTGTCTTTATCAACACACACAGATTCCCTATGATGAATGTGATCGTTATTTATATACCTGAAATGCACCAATAAACTTAATTTAAAAAATCAACACATAATAATCAGGCAGGCCTTGGGGCACAGTGTGATATTTTGATATACTTTGTAACATTCAAATCAGAGCACTTAGCATTTATCTCAAATTAAGCGTTTCTGTGTGGGGGGAACCTTTGAAACCCAGAGGATAGAAAGTTAGCTGGAATAAGCTGGCCACCAAGAGAAGCTCAAGGCCTCACCCCTATGTGAAGTGGAAAATGTGGGACTTGTAGGGGACAGAGAAGAAGGACAGAGGACAGAAAGAAGACAAGCAGGGAATGGCTGGATTGCAGGTGCCAAACAAACAAGCAACGTGTGGGTGAGGATGGGGATAAAGGAGAACAGGCCAACCAGGGGCCCCCGCTGCCCAGCCTGGCATAAATCCAAAGGAAGTGACGTCAGCACCCTCAGGTCACCTGTACACCCCCGTGTGTTGCCGCCCTGTCTACAGCAGCCAGCCACTGTGTGTAATCAGCCGTGCCCACCAGTGGACTGGACAACGAAAAAGTGGTCAGTATCCACAGTGGAATAGTACTCAGTCATACAAAGGAATCGTACCTATTGCTTGCACCAAAACGGATGAAATCAGAGGATGTTATATTAGGCGAAATAAGTCAGACACCAAAAGACAAACACCACACGGTCTCTCTCATGGATGCTTCTGAAAGCAGATTTGCGTGTGGCACGGTGAGCACCAGCATTTAAGGAGAGTGAGAAGATGCACAAAAAGAGACAGGATGATGTGTCCCCACACACAGTTAGGCCAAAAGGAGCAAGTTCTCCTGTTCTGCAGCACAGTAGGTGGCTGGAGTCCCAGTGACTTATTATGTATTTTATGGCTAACAGGAAGAAAGGAAATGTGAGAGGAAGTCGGGTCACTGAGATGGGCCCTTCAGGAGATCCTGGGGCCCCAGAACCCTGCCCACTTGCTTTCTGGCCCCCAGCAGCTGAAAAGGCCTCACCATGCATCCCACTGTGATGGGCTGCACCACCTCAGGGGACCGAGCTCTGGGGCGAGGCGGCCATGCACGGGAGCTTCAAGTCCTCAGGCCCTGTGTGACGGCAGATAAAAAACAGGTGCGTTCTTCAGGCTGTTTGCATGTCTGTGGGCAGGTGAATGTCCTGCCAAGGGCAGCCCGACCTTGTGGAATGCTCCAGACCTGACCGCTGAAGGCCTTGGCCCATGTTTTTCTGTGCGGTTCTCTGGGTTGCGTTGGTTTGTAGGATTTCTTCCTCTTTCTCAAATCCCTTTTGGATGTATGTATGGCAAATATCTTTCTCCACATCTTGTCTTTCATTTTATTTAAGGCACAGTGGCAAGTAGAAATTCTTAACCTTGGTGACGTGAGAGTATTGATTTTCTCTCTTCTGGTTGGCATTTTGGATGTCTTCCTTAGGTATTCAAGGTCACAAAGCTATGTAAATGCTTTAATAAAGCTACTGTCCTGGATTTTTTGTTTTCTAAAGATACCGATGTTTAGCATTACCTGGTATATGTCCAAAATCCACCTGGGTTTTGTGTATGATGTGTTTGCTGGTGTTCAGTTCAGATGTTTGTTAGCTCTAGTCACAAGGAAGACCAGCTGTGGTTGTCATGTCCCACACTCTCCCTTCCTAGTTGGTATTGTGGTCATGCTGGCCTCATCCCACAAGCTGGGTGCATGTGAGTCAGGGTCTCCATTGTGGCAGACACATGGACAATAGTGACCTAGGGAGGGTTTCTGCACAAGGCGTCTGCAATGGCATAGGCACAGAACAGTCACCTTGCAGTGAGTGGCAGCCGCCTCACTAGCTGTCCTAGGCCTGAAAGGTGAGCTGAGGCCTACAGAGAGTCAGGGCACATCAGCTGGTCACTGTTGGGAGGGACCAGAAAACAATGACTGGGATCTCTCCCTTTCTGTCCTCCATTCGTGTCTGGGCACCTCAATAGACAAGCACAGTGAGATATGACAAGACCCAGGAACCCTGGTGACAGAATGCAAGCATCCTCAGGTCCTTTCTATCCCTCTCTCTGCTTCCTGGATGCAAGGAGTAAGCAGCTTTTCTTCACCATCACCAGGCCCTTCCACCATGCCGTTTCTGTGCTGGAACCAGCCGACCATGGACTGAGTTCACTGGCGTCATGAGCCAATAAATAAACCCCTCCTTCTTTAAATTACTACCATCAGGTATTTTGTCCCAGGCATGGGAAAGCAACTAAGATAAAACCTTTAACACATAGACCCTGGTGGGTGGTGGTGCTATTCCAGATCTAATCATAGCAGTTGTTAGGTAGTCTTTGATTAAAAGTACAAAGATTTATTGCAATACGGAAAATGTGTTCATGAACAAGCAGAAGCAAGGGACAGTAGTGCAAGCCTGCAACCCCAATACCTGGGGAGGCTGAAGCCAGAGGCCAGTAAGTTTGAGTTACACCTGAGCAACCTAGGGACCTCATCTCAAAATTTAAAAGAGGGCTGGGGATATAGCTAAGTGGTAGAGTACCCCTGCATTTGAACCCCAGTGCCATGGGGGGAAAAAAACCACAACAAGCCTACACCTTGAATATATATGAATTTGAGAATGACAGCCAGACAGGAACATGATTTAATAATAAAACAGCCTTGTTAGGTATATAGAATTATGATGAATAGGGCCGGCCAGATAGCTCAGCAGACTAAAGCACCTGCTTAGGCAGGGTGCAGCGGCTGGGCTTCAATTCTCAGTGTTCCATGCTGGCCCCACCCCCAGGGCATTCTGAGACTGCGATTGAGACTGGGCATGGTGGTATGCACCTGTAATCCCAGTGCTTGGGAGGCTGAAAACAAGAGAATCACTGAGTCTGATCTGTGTAGTGAGACCCTGTAGACCTCAGTAGACCCTGTTCTAAATGCATTTTAAAAAAAGAATTACAATGAATGGATATTTTTCCAAAATATTTTTGAATGTAACACTTAAAAATAACAACAACAATAATGCGAAAGGTAATCAAAGGGAGTGGGGGAAATAAAGCATTTCCCCTTTAGGCACGTACGTGTCTACAGCTCAGGACCACAGCTTTGAGGAGAACTGTTTTAAGCATATCAGAAAAAAGTCTTAGACTATGCCATGTGAAGGTGTCACCTTTGTTATTTTCCATTTTACATAAGTAAAGCATCCACCTAATTTTAAAACTTGTCAGGAGACTTTCATGCCAAGTGATAAAAAGCATCACATTTATTACTGACAATAACTTAATTTGTATTTTCTCATCAGTGTTTATTTTGATTTACTATTTATTGTTTCCCCTAGCAGATATTTGTGGATATTTAATTTTTCCTTTTCTAACTTTTTGGTGAAAATTTAATAATTTCTTAAGGAAATGTTTGATTACATTTTAAAATCTGCATTCAGGATTATTTGTAGCAATTTTGACACCGTGTTAAATGTCATCTGCACACAAACACACACACCTATAAACTACTGTTGTTTTGAAAAGCTTCTGAATAATGAAAGACACATCTAATGCTGCCTCTGAAATAAGATGCTCAAATGTTCCTGGCTTTGCGAGTCCATGAAGAAAATAAAAAGAATTGCTGGGAACAGAAGTTAAATTCCGGGGGCAGTGAGGTAGCTCAGCTGACTAAAGTGCCTTAGGCAAGCTGTGCCAGCTCCGCCCCTAGGGCTGACTGAGCCAGCCACAAAAAAAAAAAAAAAAAAAGGAAATTAAATTTTATGCCTAAGGTCTGGAGCCTCCTGTCAGGTACAGAGATTTTGGGTATAGAGACTTCCAGAAAGACATCGTTCCTCCCTGCCTGCTGATGCCCCAGCTCAGCACTCCAGGGTACCTGGCCTGGTGTCACTAGGCCTCTCTTAGGGCCACAGGCATCAGGCCACAATGGCTCTGAGGACTCCAGCCTCACACTCAAGTCAGCGTGACCCCAGAGAACCAGATTGGGGACTGAAGGTTCAAACTGTCTGGGAATCTGCGGAGACCTCCCATCAAGAGAGGGGTCCAACACTCCCAAAAGTGGGCAAACCTCCTCCATTGGCTTCAATGTGGAAAAGCATGCACATAAATTTACAGAGTGGATCGTGACAAGGGAGAAGACCCCTTCTCCTGAGAAGTCTCCTTTTATCCATCTTTTGTCGTCTTCTGACCTTGGGGGAGAGGGTCCTCAGATGACTTTGGCCTGATCTTTGGCAAGTGGATCCTGTCCCTTGCAACCCAGTTCCCCTGCGTGCTGATTCAGTGTCCACACGACCCCAGATCTGCCTTCCAGGAGAGGCCAGTAGATCCTGCACTGGTCAGGGACAGGCTCTTCCTTTTCAGCTAGGGTTTCAGGGTTAATGCCACACCTACTTCCCGCTTGCTGGGGATCCTGGTCCCAGCATGTTGGTGTTGGAAACAGGGCCTAGCAAGGGGTCTCTGGGATACTGGAGCTTGCCCTTGACCATTGGAGGTATGAAGAGCAACAGCCCCTCCTGTCACTTTCTGCTTCTTTCTTAGCACACAATGTAGGCAGGTCATTCTGGCGCATACTTTCCTCACAATTCCCTGTCCTCTCCACAGGCCCTAATGTACCCACCACTTGGACATGAGCTAAAATCAATCTTTCTGTTTCTGGGTTGCCACCTCAGATATTCCACAACATTACTGCAAGGCTGATTGATACGCAAGAGGAACATTGGCCACTGTGGCTCACCAGCAACAGTAATACCCTGACCTGTGCAGTCCGCCCAGTAGGATTTTGCATTTTATTTGCTATGACTTAATTGAAATATAAATTCAACATATGCCAGTGCTTGCATCCTAGTCAATATGGCCTGGACACTGGGGACCTGGACCTCTCTGAGACAGCTTCCTGGCCCACAGTGGGGTGGTGGTTCTCTTTTCCTCTCCACCTCCCCAGTGAGTCCTCTCTTTCAAGGTTCATCCCTCGGCTCTGCTCCATCTCTTCATCTAGCTCCTCTGTCTCAGTTACTCTTCTCTGCTGGGACAAATACCCCATCCCCAGAATTAAGAAAGGAAGGATTTATTTAATTCATGGTCAGTGGAGGTTTCAGTCTATACTCAGCTGGCTCCAAGGCAGAGTGGCACATGGCATAAAGCAACCATTCAGTAGCAGCAGAAAGCAAAGAGAATAAAAGGAGGGGCAGCAGCTATGCCTTCTGGTAAGCCTCTCTCTTCTCCTCACATTTTGTATGTGGAGTATCTGCCCCAGGGTACTCACACCCACAATCTCAGCTTTGGATCAAGAATCACAAACACCAGAAGCGGCCCCATGACTGCACGAGGCACTGGGAGGACACCTACACACAAACCATAATACCCTGGAAGAAAACCTTGTTCCAGGCAGCAGCTAAGTTTCACTTTTTTCTACCATTTTGGTATGGACTGAGGAAGGGTGAGACTGTTCAATATTTTCCTATCAAGAGAGAAGAGAATGAGGTGAATAGCTATAAACAACCACCCTCTGCAGCAAGTTCTAGTTTAGGGAGCTGACCATTCTGGCTCTGCTTTGGCTGACAACAGATTTGATAATTTGGAATTGTGAGCTTTAGAACAGGGGTGGAGGGTATAGTGATATAAGACAGAAGGCTGATATGCCCAGGGAGCAAAGAGCAATAAACAGAGCCCAGGGAAAACTGGTGCCTCTTGTAAATTCCAGCAAGCTGTGATACAAGGCCAGATAACAGCTTTTCCTTTAGGTGTCCTGTCTGTTCTTGTGATCCTTCACCTTGGATGTTACTGTGGCTAACATAGAGTTTGGTGAATATCAGAAGGCAATACAGATAGCAATTTGTTTACACCAAATTAGTTACGTACATTCCTTAGCCTGTTTTAGCCCTCAATGAACGTGAGATATTTCAGTGGCTCGGGGCTCACTTACAGCAGGACTAAGCTGAGTGAGACCTCTGAGGCTGTATTAATCCAGTCTTCCTTTACTTATAACATACAACAGAGGGGCTTTTCAAAAATGCACATTTTATGGATCCAGTCACAAAAAGCTAGTGGTCTAGGTGTCAGTATTCTTGAGCCGCTAATATCCGGGCCTGGAAGCTGTTCTGAACAACACGCTGAAGCACTGTGAGCTGTTAAGTTGGCAGAGTTAGCCCAGTTCCCTACAAGGTTCTGCTCTGTCCACCTCTACAGCTTTTCTCTTCACCACTGCATCTACTGCCACTTTAGGTTTTCTGCCTCCCCCTTCCCCCACAGCGCTCCCAAACACAGACCGTAGCTCTTCAAAGTCAGAATAGCACCTAGTAATTATAGGTGAGCCCTGGGGGTGAGCTCAGAGTTCCCCTCACCTCTACAAGGTCCTGTGAGAATCTTTCCAGGAGCTTGGCCCCTCCAGCCTTGCTCTCTAAGGACAAGCTGTACTTCCTTTGGCCTGTCTTGCTTGCCAGTGGCCACAGCTATTTATTAATAGTGCAGAATTGCCATAAATCCTCATTTGGCAGTGATTCGCCTATCTGCCCCAGCACTTCTGCCTTGGCATCGCCAAGCATAAACAGTCTAGACATCGCTTTGGAAAGAGCTCCCTCTGGGACCGGCAGGGACCTCACTGGCACAGGACAGCCTCTGTCTATGCATACTTAAGATAAGGTTTCCTGGAAGACAAGAACTTTGCCCCAGGAGATCTAGCTTTGGGGCCAGCATCCCATAAAGGACAAGAAAGTTCTATGGCTTGTATCCACTTAAAATAGAATTCGATTTAAAGAGCGGATCCTACAACAAGCAGCTCATTTCTTGTTTTCTTTTTTCTTTTAGTGATAATGGAGATCAGTGTGTAACTCGCTTCTGACCAAGGAAGAGAGACCCAACAGAGAGCTGCAGTTTGGGGGAATTGAGAAACAACCCTGAGTTTACATCGGGGAGGACGATGCATTCGCAAACGTCTAGGAGAGGAGATGGAGATGAAAATAGCTCTTCCCGCCAGCTGCTGCTCCTTTGGCAGAGTCGGGTGGGCGGTGGCGGCGGCGGCTGAGCCGACTGCTGTCACCGAGGCTCCGGAGCTCCCATCCCCCGCCCGCCAATCCTGCCGAGCGCGGGGTCCTGGTGCTGCGGCTTCTAAGTCATCTTGGGGTCGGAGATATAACCCAGTGGCATAAACGACTGCCTGGCAAGGTCCTGAGTTCGATGTCCGGTACCAAAAAAAAAAAAAAAGTGATCTTTACTGGAAGTCACGGGCCGTCTTCCGGTCCGCACACTAGGGTCCAACCGAGAACGCGACCTGGCCCCTAGTGGCCTCCCTGAGTGGTCCTAGGTAACTCCGCAGTGGGCAGCCGCAAACTCCAAGTCCCGGCAGGCCCTGCGCCGCGCCTGCGCGCCTGCTCTCTTTACCCCGTCACTCTGTGGGAGCCACGGACTACTAGTCCCGAGAGGCCTTGCGCCGCTCCCGAGCCCCTGCCCTTTACACCGACGCTCGGTACTATTCATGGACTACAAGTCCCGGCAAGTCCCGCGCCGCGCCTGCGCATCCAGCCCTCGCTACAGGCTGAGCGCCTGCGCACTGCGCTCAACCAGCCAGAGGGAGGCCGAGACTAGCCGGCGCGTCGCGAGCTAGCTGGGGAGTCTGTAGCGGCGGCGGGCGACATGGACAACGCGGGGAAGGAACGAGAGGCAGTGCAGCTGATGGCGGAGGCCGAGAAGCGAGTCAAGGCCTCGCACTCCTTCCTCCGAGGGCTGTTCGGGTGAGCGCCAGTGTGCGTGCCCTGCGGGTCCCCACAGAGTCCCCACTTTCCGGACCCCGGAACGCGCCTAGGCGTCCGCCCCTCTCCAAGGACCCTTCTGAGCCCTCACCCACCTCGCGCCCGGGCCCCCGCGCGCTCCCGAGCCCCGACTCTCACCCGGTATCCCAGAGCTTCTCAGGCGTCCCAGCTTCGCCGACCCGCAGGGGTGCGGGGTCCCCACGGGACCAGCCGATGGCCCCGCGCCTGGCCCGGGGCCCAGCGGGCGCTCGGCACGGCTCCTGGGTGCAGGGTGCGGCTCCCCTGGCTTCGTGTTCTTCCTTTGGCAAGAGACTGATCCGTGGCCGGGCCTGGTGAGGGAGGACACGGCTCCTGGCTGGAGTCGGCCGCGTTAGGGAATCCCGTTAATGCCCTGAAGGCTTCGCGGGAGGCAGAGCTGCGCGGACAGCTTGTGGAGGATATCTTGGCCGTTGATTATGTGAATGATTCAGCTGTTTAGGATAGAAAAAGGGAGAGAAAGCGTGTGTTTTCTTTTTCCTTTTGGGAAATGAAGGACTCCTCTGATGTCACTCAGCAGATTTTTCTTCTTGAGAAGGACAGGCGATACATACGTAGCAAACCCGGCGTTATTAGACAGTTTTTCTGCATACAGTTCAACTCGGACTCTTAGTTCAGAAAACGCACCCTTCGAACTTTGGCTTGTTTTGCAAACATCATTCTTTGACTGCAAATTTGGGTGTTGTACTGTTATTGCTAACCCTCCAGTAAATGGGTGCAGGCCAGTTTCATGCAGTTCATGGTAGTGTGGCTGCTAAGATCCGTTAAGAGGAGGGTCTGTGTCCTCAGGGACCTCCCAGAGGACGCTTATCACAACTGGTTCCTGAATTTCTCTTGTGATGTGTAGTTGGACGGTACAGCTATTATAAGGCGTACTGCCTAGTATTGCTGATGCCAAACAGTAACTCCTTTATTTCACAAAGCATTTCAGATTCGTACAGATGAAATTGAACGTCATGGCAGCTCACACTGGTGGTGATTTTTCTTGTCTTGTGTATTCAGTCAGATTGTGCTTCCCCGGGGGAAGAGTTTGCAGCTGGCAGAGGAAAAAAGCTGCACCCGAGGAGTTTAGGCTAGGAGTTGTTTTGTTGTTTTTAGGAAACTGGGTCAGATCTTGAGCCAGTAGTCCTAAAAAGATTTCGAAGAACCTTTTAAAGAAACTGACCGTTGCTGGCCTGTCATTAATGGGTCATGTAGGAAGACTTTCTTCATTCACTAGGGTTGTGCAAATGGCCTGCATCTGAAACACTTTCTCACCCCTGGGCTGAATACTCAACACCCATGACTAAAAGGTTTATTTTGGCTCATGTTTTCAGTCCACAGTGGGTCAGCTGGCTCTAGGGCAGAAGGCCCTAGAGAAGTTCAGCTGCTCCTCTCTGGGCAGCCCTGGAGCAGAGAGCCTGGAGGAGCTGAGACTATGGTGCAGCTCTCTGGGTCATGCCCCCACAGGCCAGGCCCCGCCTTCTCACAGCTACTTCTTCCCCACATTCTAGTCAGCTCCATGAGCCCCCCCACTCCTGAATATGGGAGGCATTTGGGGGAGAGACTAGATCTGAACCTTCACAGTAACTCAAGTGTAACAGGTTAATTTATAATCCCAGGTTTGGGACCAAGGACGTGTTAACTTTGCTTTTCTGTGGCTCAGTCTCCTTTCCTACAAAATAAAGATAACTGTGCATTTCATCATTTGTAAGGACAGGTGTGGTGGCACATGCCTAAAATCCCAGGACTGAGGAGGCTGATGCAGAAGGATCACCAGGAGTTCCAGGTCAACGTAGGCTACACAGTGAGTTCAAGGTTACATTGAACTGTATAGCAAGAGCCTGTCCTTAAAAACAGAAAAGAAAAATACCTTGTGAGGGTTTAGTGAGTTTATGTAAGACATTCAGAACCATAGATATTGTCGGTGATAATTATGAGATAATTCTCATAGTCATCAAAATGTTCAGCTCGGTTCTTGTCAAGGAGCCAGGGCCCCAGTGGAGTAGATGACTTTTGTAGGACCTCAGAGTGAAAGGCTCAATCACTGGTATTCTAATGCAATAAATACCTGGGAGAGCTTTAAGCAGTTAAAGAACCATGCAAGCATTACTTATGCTGAAAAACTGTGTTCTTTACAGCAAAACTTGGCTCCTGGAAATCTTGGGGAAAGAAGAGTGCTTAGAATTCTAAGTCTTAATAGTATTATGTAATTACTTGAAGAAAAAAAAAAACAGGTCTAGTTCCCTAAGATTTTGTATCAGTTTTGGACTATTAGAATCCTGCATTATGTGTGACGTTGAATGCATTTGACATCATCTTTCTAGACCAGAATATGTGTTACTTGGCTCTTCCCTTTCTTGTTACTCTTTATTTAAAATAGTGCGGTCTGTCTTCAGGTCCAGCTCCTGAATTAACACATAATTAGGACACATTGACCTGAGTATCGTTGGGGCTCGCTCGCATACTTAGGGCTGACCTGCTGGTGCTTTCAGCAGGACATACCATGTTTTTAGGATGTGGCAGCCATTAGAAGGTGCTGCAGATGTTGTTTGCCACAGATGATCTTAATGTCCTGACTACAGATTAAAGCCAATTGTGAGTGCATCTCGTCCCTCCCTTTGTGTTTGTGCCCCACCCACACTGGTTTTGTGACAGTTCTGTATTATGAGAACTGTTCCAGAGCTCTTGTTTTGTTGCTGTCAGTAAAGTAGATGGAAATAGGCATGGATACCCACAGGAACAGCCAGGAAGACTTCTGTGCCTTCTCTGCTCAGTATGCAGCATTCCTTCCCACAAGACCCACCAGTGCCCCCCACCCCTAGGCAGCAAAGCCTTCAGACTGGAGCGCTTGCTACTATTCTGCCTAATGACCAGTTAAATAATGGTGTACAGCTGTGGAAACAAATTCAACCTTCTCTTTTCTGAAGAGCATAGTATAGTAAAACTACCACCAAAGGAGTTTTGTTCTTTGTTTCATCACAGAGATAAATTTTGTAATTTTTAGTTTTGATTATAGTCTTTAAGAACTGCTGGTATGATCTCAAACTGGCCAGAGTACGACTGAGAGTTTTGAATTGCAGAGACCTCGACCTTACTAGCTTTTCTACCTTGTTGCTAGGAGACCAAGACCAGACAGAGGATAACGTGCACAGTTCCTATCTGATATGATGGTACTTAAGCATGATAGGGAGTATGTGCTGCATGGCCAGTGCTTGCTTTTTATCACTCCTCAATCTCAGAGCTTATGAAAGAGCAACAAATTGGCAGTGGCCCAGTACTTGGGAGGCTGAGGCAGGAAGATTGCCGTGAGATGGAGAGCATAATGATTTATTTTATTTATTTATTTATTTAATTTATTTTGTGTGTGTGTGGCCAGCTCAGCCCACCAGGGGGTGGGGCTGGCTGGCATG
>NDGM011133280.1:0-15018 GCA_002564305.1 Octomys mimax | reverse complement strand
TTGAAAGAATTAACACCTGGGACCTGCTCTTACTGAGAAGTTTTTTCACTTCAAAAGAAATTACTAACAAAGTGAAAAGACAGCTCATAAATTTGGAAAAAATATTAACTAATAAGCGCTCAGACAAAGGAACCGGAAATGAAAAACATTTGGGCCCCAAAATTTAAAGACCAAATCCAGAAATGGTCATCCAAGATGAGCACACACTTCTCAGAGGAGGACATTAAAGAAACAAACAAATATATGAAAAGATGCTGCGCATCACTAGTCATCTGTGAAATGCAAATTAAAACAACACTGAGATACCATCTCATCCCAAAAAGAATGGCTAACATAAAGAACTTAACCAACAACAAAAGCTGGAGAGGCTGTGGGGAAAAAGAAACCTTCTCTTCTGCTTGGAGGAGTGTAGACTGGTGCAACCATTATGGAAATCAGGGTGGAGACTCCTTAAAAAACTAGGACAGGAAATCCCATTCAAACCAGTTATCTTCCTATTGGGAATTTTCCCAGAGGAACTGAAAATGTCATATCATAGTGATATATGTTTACCTTTGTTTATATTATAGCAGCAAAATTTGTGGTAGCCAAATCTGTGAAACAATAAAAATGCCTGTCTCCTGAGGAATGGATGAAAAAGATGTGGTATGTTTATACAATGGAGTGATACTAAGTGATATTACTTTATAATATCATTCTATATTACAAAGAATGATCAACTCGAAGCATTTATATTTAAATGAATGCCACTTGAAGATATAGTCATAAGTGAAATAAACCAGACCCACATGTGTAAATATTGTGTAGTCTCCCTAGTGTAAGAGCTCAAAAGAAGAAATAAAAATAAAAAGGTATAACACAATTAAAAGGGAAATGAGAACTTGAGGATTAGACAATAAAGGAGGTCAAGGAGAAAAGCTTAAAAACATGATAGGGGCAAAACAATACATTTATATGCACAAGATGGTTAAGACAATGTTCCTGAAAATCCTCAGCAGGTTTTTGAAGCTAGCAGTTACTTGGTAGGATTGTCACCCTGACTAACTATATATGTTGATACTTGTGAACTAGTATTGCACTGAAGATAGCAATGTGTAATACTAGGCTCATGCTTGGAATGCCTGTCATTCTGTTCTTCTAAATAAGTACTGCTTGTCATTTATACAAATTACTGCCATACTGTCTCTTACATAAATGTTTTTTAAAAAGGGGTAATAAATGAAAACAAGAGACAAGAAAAAAATGACTTCATTCTTCAAACTTTACAGTTTTGAAGTCACTAGCTTCTGTTCTCTTCTTCTTCTACATAGTTGTCCTGGGTAAACGTCTTTCACAACACTTTCAAAAGCTCCAGTAAAATATAACCCCCTGAAGGTGAAGTACCTGGTCCCCAGAATTCTGGCTTACAATCAGTAGTCCCTCTGAATATATTATTGTGATATTTGAACGACCGAAAGAAGTGACTCCACATGATCTGTCTCCTGAGTGTCATCCATACTCATCTAGAACATTATTCTGTGTTGCTGGCCAGTTTGCAAATTACCACACCTGGAGAAGCTTCCTCTTTGCAAGCCTGCCTGAAGTGACCTGTCACCCTTCTGGGAGAAGAAATCTGCTCTCCTATTTGGCTAAGACAAAGGGGAAGCCTACACTCCTACTCTATTTTGCAATGTTGTCCTACAACAATCATTAAATTTTACTAATTATCTTTTGAAATTCAGAGGCTAGCTGGATCAACATCTTTTAACCTCTTCCAAATAAAAACTGAAGGCCAGTCAGATAGCTCAGCGGACTACAGTGCCTCAGGGACCAAGTTTAGTTCCCCAGCATGCCCTGCTGGCCTTGCCCTGGGGGTTCACTGAGACAGTGCTGGAGACTGGATGTGGTGGCATGCTCCTGTAATCTCATTGCTTGGGAGACTGACAACAGGAGGGTCATTATGAGTCCAAGCTGTGTAGTGAAACCCTGTAGATGCTGTGGTAAATACATTTTTAAAAATCAAAAATTAAACAAGGCAATACCTTCTGTTTTAAAATGCTATACTCTTATACTTACAGGCCCTATGTTTAAATCTTTAATAAATGCTGAGTTTGGTTTTGATGTGAAAAACTATAAGGACTCAATTTTATTCTTTTGTGTGTTAATGGCAACTTTGCTCACCATATTTTGCTAAAGAGCATTTGCTAAAGAGAATATTTTATGTGAGTTACATCCATATGTATGTGGACTTATTTTGGGGCTCTCTATCTTGTTCTTTGGCTGTTATATCTATTTTTGATGTAATATTCCTTCAATTGCTTTGACTTTCAATCACTATAGTTTGGCCTTACATAATGAATACATTCTTTGTGTGGAGTTAGTACATGACGTAACACCTTCTGATTCTTTTTTCACCCCTTTCCCTCACCTCCCTCTGCACTCTCTCCATCTCATGATTTCCTGTTCATTTGAGGAAGATCTATCTCCCTACTTCTTATTAACTATATCTTATTTTTCTCCTTATTTTTACTTTGGGTTTCTCATTTAAAAGAAATCATGCAATATTTCATTTTATTTCACTTTACACTATTGTTTCAAGTGTATCTATTTTTGAACAAATTACTGCCATTTTTCTTTATGGCATAGTAGTACTCCATTGTGTAAAAGTAATACATTTTCTTTATTCATTCATCTATCTATGGACCTTTTCCAAGATTTAGCTCCTAAAAAATGTGCTGGTATAAACATAGATATGCACATATCATTCTACTATGCTGTATTTAACTCTTAAGGGAAGTTATTAGAAGGGGAATAATTGCATTGAATAGAATTTCTAATTTTAGTGTTTTGAGGAATCTCAATATTGACTTGTATTGTGGTTGTGTTAATGTCTATTCTCACCAACAATGTACAAGTTTCCCTTTCCCTTTTGGCCTCACCAGCATTTGGTATTACTTGATTTCTTAAAGATGGCCATTCTTTCTGGGGCAAAATGGGATGCCAGTAGTATTGTTTTAATTTGCATTTCTCTAATGGTCAGTGATGTTGAACATTTATTAATAGATTTACTGACCGTTTTTATTTTTCCTGATGAGTGTCTACTCATTTCACTTGCCCAATGTTTCATTGGTTCATTAATATTTGGGGTCTAGTTGTTTTAGTACTTAATATAATCTAGAATTCAATCTTTTTTTTTTTTTTTGTGGAACTGAGGATTGAACTCAGGCCCTTACACTTGCCAGGCAAGTGCTTATTCTACTGAAGAATCTCCTCAGCCCTTGATCTTTTTTCTGAAAAATAGCTGATAATACTTTTTCTCATTCTACATGTTTTTGCTTTATTTATTTGTTTGATTTTGCTGTGAATAAGATTTTTAATTTGACATTATCTCATTTGTTGAGTCTTGATACTATCTGTGGCTTAACGAGGGTTGTATTAAAAAAATCCTTGCTTATGCCTATGACTTCAAGAGTTTTGCCTATTAGATCTTCTATCATTTAAGGATTTCTGTTTTAACATTTAGATCTTTGTTGCATTTTTAATTTAGTACATAGTGAGAGATATAGATCTAGATTCAATCCCCTGCATGTTTGTAGCCAATTTTCTGAGTACCATTTATTAAAAAGATTATCCTTCCTCCAGTGTCTGTTTTGAACCCATTTTTCAAATATCAAATAGTTGATATGCTTGGGGTTATTTCTGCTTCCTCTGTTCTAGAGCATTGATCCAGATGTCTGATATATATTTGGAAATCCAAAAGTGTGATGCCTCCAACATTGTTTTTCCTTCACAAGTTTTCTTTTTCTATTTGCAGTGTTTTATTGTTCAATATGAATTTTAGAAATGTGTTTTCTATTTCTCAGAAGAATGCCATTGGGACTTCCATAAGCATTGCATCTATAAATCACCTTAGTCTGCACATTGTTATAATTAATTGCTTTTTCAACTTGAAGTGAATGTGAGGATGCCAATCAGGAATGAATAGGATCCTATAGTTCAGATGGAGATAACTGGAGAAATCCCAGTGAGGCCAATGACATTGAGCTAGTAGATCCTGTGAAGATTATTTTGCTAGAGGAAAAGTCCCTACCTGTGGTGGTAAAGGAACAACTTTGTCCCTCTGCGGTGTTGTCCTGTGCTCCTACACCTGAGGAAAGTGATCCTACTTTTCCTGATTCAGTTACCACACAAAGCAATGCTGACCCTGCCCAGTATCCATCCTTACCACCTATATTTGCCTCTAAGACTATGATAAAGCTCAAATCTCAGAAGACTCCTAAGGTGAGGCATGTAGAGTGGTCCATGGAGAGGTCCACTGTTCTTCCAAAGGACTTGAGATTGCTAAATCTTGGAAGCAGAGATCCAAGGAACAAAAATGGAAATGAATGTTTAAAGGCATGGGACAATGGTATCAGATATACACAGGGATCAGACTGATTTTGTCAATATGGACTCATTAAATAGAGATTTCAAATTCAAATTTGAAGCTCAAGTAGTTAAAAATGGTGGTAATAGTTTATTTGCCTAGTTGGCAACAGTTGGATCAAAAGATGACCTATTTGAATGAGCTAAAGATGCCTGTATTCCATGGTTTGTTGTGGATGAGGTGATTCAAAGTTTCAAGAAAATAAAACAGTAGAACATATTTGTCATGGCATACATAGTCACCAGAATCCCTGAAGAGGTCTTTCATTGCTCTTCTCTTTATGCTAGTCCTTATGAATAAACTATAGTTACTCAATTGGAAGACTTAACGTCAACAGGCTTAGCTTACTCCCACAAGACAAGGGGGGAACCAAGTAGCAGCATTGAACTGCCAAAGACAAGGTTCCTATAATTACCATAATGAACAAGAGAGTCTATGATCAGATTGCTCTGGCATGTGTGAACCAATGATGTTGGCTGATTAGACATGGTGTTCCCAATAGTGAAAAAGAAGCCTACTAAATTTTAGTAAAGCTGTACAATTAGATAACTTTAAGGGTTAATAAATAGAAATCTACTTCACATTTTAATAACAGAGAATCACCTCTCCTCAAAGAGGTCCTAAATATAGGTCAATTTACAGATTCAGAATCTATTACATGTAGGGGTGACTGGGTCCTCTTGAAAAAGAACCTGGCTTACTACCAAAAATTTATACAGCCTGTCTTTTTTCCATCTTTCCACAAAAAATGTGAGGGCTTTTATCTGAATAACAACATACTGGAGAAATGAAATATTTGGGTGACAATTAGACACTGGTTCTGAACTAAAGCTGATTCTGGGATATCCAAAATATCATGGTAGCCCTTTGATAAGAGTTGGTGTTCATGAGGGTCAAGTGATCAATGGAGTTTTAGCAACGGTCCAACTTACACTGGATCAGTAGTTCCTCAGTTCCATCATGTCATAATTTCCCCTGTTACCTAATTGGAAAAGAGGTACTTGATACTTGACTCAATCCTCATTGGAAAAGAGGTACTTGATACCTGACTCAATCCTCATATACACTCCTTGACCAGTGGTGTGAGGTCTATATGGTTAAGAGAGCCAAATGGAAGTCGTTAGAGTTACATTTACATAGGGAAACTATAAACAACCACCACCACCACCAACAACAACAACAACAAAAAGTGATCATTGAAGGAACTGCAAAGACTAGTGGTACTACCAAGGGCTTAAAGGACACAGGGGTGGTGTTTCACACAAAATTTCCATTTAATTCTATCTATTTGACAGTAAAAAAGACAACTGGGTCTTGAAAAATGATGGTGGATTACTGTAAAGTTGATCATATGGTAACACCAATTATACTGGCCATACCAGACGTGGTTCCCTTGAATGAGAAGATCATCAATTCTCCTGGTAACTTCCGTCCAGCTAGTGAATTGTTAAATGGCCTCTACTTCATAGTTAACCCCCCTTAAGAGCTATTAGAAACAATTTGCCTTCATCTCAGCAGTATACCTTTGCTGTCCTATCTCAAGGTTGTTTTAACTCTCCAGTCCTGCTATAATTTAGTTTTCAAGGATATTGAAACTAAATAGTCCGTTACATTGATGATATTATGCTGACTGAGTTGCATAATGTAACAACATTCTGGACTTGTTAATAAAGCATTTGTGACAAAGAAAAGTGATAAAATCAGTTCTTATACAGCCGTAAAATTTCTAGGAGTGTGTGTAGAGCATGCAGAGAGATTGAAGATGGAGGATATTTTATTTAACTTACAAACCTAAAAAAGACACAAAGCCTAATGAATCTAATTGAATTTTGGAGATAACACATTTCTCACATAGGTGTGTTACTTCATCCATTTAAAAGGTTATTTGGAAAAATGCTAGTTTTGAATTGAGTCAAAAATAAAGAAGGTTCTAGAATAGATCCAGACTGATGCACAGACTGCTTGGACACTGAGGCCTTAGGATCCAGAAGATTCAAATGCTCTTAAGGTTCTGCTGGTAAATAGGGGTGATTCAAACCTTGGCAGGCTCCAATAGGTGAATCACAACACAGATCTTTATCATTTGGAGACAAGACTCAGTGATCATACTCTTCCTTTAAAAACAAGCTCTTGGCCTACTATTGGAACTTGATGGACACTGAACAATTGATTATATGTATACTAGGCTGGCATGCAACGTGGACTACCCATTATGAGCTGGGTCTTATCTGATTCACCAAGTCATAAAATTGGATATTCACAGCAACAATTATAATTAAATAGAAATGGTATATATGTGGTGGTCAAGTCCAAGCATATCTGATATGCACAAGTTACATGAAGAAGTAGCCCAAATACCCATGGCACCTACCTATGCTCTATTTTCTGTCTGTCAACATTGACCTGTGGCTTCATGGGGTGTGTCATACTATCAGATGACAGAAAAAGAGAAACATATGGTATGGTTTTTATAGGTCTCAGCATGCTATATGGGTGCCACCCATAAGGGGATAGCTGTAGCAGTGATGCCTTCTTACAAGATGCTCCTGAAAGACAATGGTAAAGAGAAATCTTCACAGAGGGTAGAACTTCAGACAATTCATTTGGTCATATACTTTTCTTGGAAGAAAAATATCCAGATGTGACTACATACTGATACATGGGCTGGAACCAATCGTCTGGTCAGATGTTTAGGGTATTAGAAGGAACATAACTGGAAATATGGTGATGAAGATATTTGAGGAAGAGGCATATCTATATATTTCTTCATATGGGCAGATAATGTAAAGATATTTGTGTCCCATAAAAATGCTCACCCAAAGTTGATATTAGTAGAAGACTTTAAATAGTCAAGTGGATAGGATGACCCATTCTGTAGATAGCAGTCAAACTCTTACTTCAGCCACCCCACAACTGCAAAATGGGCTCATAAACAATGGCCATGGTGGCAGGGATGGAGGCTATATATGAGCTTGGCATCATAACTTTCACTCAGTAAGGATGATCTGGCTACAATCACTGCTGAATGCTCAATTTTACAGCAGTATGGAACAACACTGAGTCCAGGTATAGCACAATTCCTCAGGGTAATCAGCTTGCAACCTGGTGATAGTTGATTATATTGGACTGGATTCGTCATTGAAAAGGCATACACAATTTTCCAAGGGTTTGCCTTCAATGCATGTAACATTTCTGCTCAAACTTCCATCCATGAACTTACAGGATTCCTTTTCTAGAGTCATGTTATTTCACATAGGATTTCTTTTGACTAAATGATGTACCTCATTGCCAAAGAAATGAGGTGATGGGCTCATGTTCATGGATTTCACTGCTATGTCCATGTTTATTATCAGCCAGCAGCAGCAGGTCAGGTGGAATGATCTTTTGAACATACATTGACAGTGCCAGCGAGGTGGCAGTACCTTTCAGGACTGATATGAGATTACCTAAAAGGCTGTAAATGATTTGATTCAGCATTCACTTTATAGTATGGTTTCTCCCACAGCAAGGACTCATAGCTCCAGGATTCAAAGGGTGGACATTGGAATACTATCACTCATCACTACTCACTAGCCAGATTTTTATTTTGTGTTCCCACAGCCTTATGTTCTGAAACATTAAAAGTCTCAGTTCCAGAGACTGTGTGTCATATCAGTTGATGTGCACGTGTTGAATCATCCTTACATTCCAGGAATAAATCTTACTTGCTCATAATGTGTACTCCTTTGGATGAGCTATGAAATTTTGTTTGTTACTATATTATTGAATTTTTTGTGTGTTAGGTTTCCTTTAATTAAGTCCTACGTCTCAATCGCATCTTTGATATTAAATAAAAAACACAATCACTGTCCCCAGGTCATGCTGCGATGGTGATTGACATTGGGCATGGTGGAGAGCACCTGTAACCCCAGCTCTTGGGAGGCTGTANACAGGGGGATCACTACAAGTCTGATCTAGTAGTGAGACCCTGAACACCTTGTAGACCCTGTCCTAAAATACAAAATAAATACATAAATACATAAATCAAACACTAGCACTATGGGTCTGCTTAGGCAGGTTCAGGGACCAGGGTTTAATTCCTGGTGTGCCTTGCCTACACCACCCCTGGGCGCATTGCGATAGTGACTGATACTGGGTGTGGTGGCATACTCCTGTAATCCCAGCACTTGGGAGGCTGAGAACAGGAAGATCACTACAAGTCTGATCTGTGCAGTGAGACCTTGTAGACCCTGTACTAAATATATTTTTTTAAAAAAAGACCCAAGCACTAAAGCCAAATTAATCAACTGGAACTACATTAAACTAAAATGCTTCTGCACAAAAAAGAAACAATCAACAGGTTAAAGAGGTAATGGAAGAAAATATTTGCAAATCATATATATGATAAAGATTAATATCTAAAATATAGTAGGAGATCCTTCCATTCAACATATAAAAACCCCAGTGAACTAAGGAAAAAACTCAACTGGATCTTTCTACAAGTCCTCCAACAGTCAATAGATATGAAGACCAACAGGTATGTAAAACACTGCTCAGCACTACTAATAAAGAAAAATAAACCAAATCACAATGAAATACTACTCAAATCTATTCAGATGTCCTTTATCAAAATAGTTATAAAAATAAAACAGGTATAGCTATATGTGTATAAAGTTATAAAAAATAAAGCAGGTATGGGCTATATGTGTATAAAGTAAAAACCTTGTCAGGGGCCAGGGATTTGACCCCAGGGCCTGCCATTCTTAAACCAGGGTGCAACGATATGGCAATTGAGACTTCGTGTGGTGGTGCATACCTGTAATCCCAGCTCTTGGGAGGCTGTAAACAGGCAGATCACTGTGAGCCCAATCTAGTAGGGATACCCTGAACACCCTGTAGACCCTTCCCTAAAATAGAAAAGAAAAAAGTAAAAACCTTGTACATTGCTGCTGGGACTATAACAACATCTGTTACCTAAAATTTACAGGTGAATAATTAGTTATTTCAGACATCATTGCAGAGCCAGAATGCTATTCCAAGTAGGAAAGCTAGATTTGTTATGATTCTTAAATTGCACTGAGTAATTATGATATCATGTTGGTTTTGAAGGTGAAAGTCCATTTATTACTAGAAGAATTCATATGATTTTGAAGCATATGTTTGTTTCATTTCATAACAAAGGGACATTTTTCACTTAAAATAAGAAATGAGGGTCCAGGGTGATAGCTCAATAGAGTAAGCACTTGCCTGGCAGGTGCAAGGGCCTGCGATCTATCCTTGGTTCTTCAAAAAAAAAAAAAAAAGAAAAGAAAAGAAAAAAAGAAAAGATGAAGAAGAAATGAAAGTTGCATGATGACTCCATTTCAGTTTTTAATTTTAAGTTTCATCAGCAACTGTGAAGATTTTTACGCATTAGATGTATACAATCCACTCTTTTAGGTAGTGGGCATACAAAGAATGCAGACATCATGCCCACTCTTAAGATATTTTAAAAGGTGTGTGTTTATGGGAGTATATCTTTGTATCTATGAGGTGAAGAGTGGAAACAGCAACTAGGGGTGGGCTATAGACAAATGAATTTTGGTTATGTTGCAGGACAGTAAACTCTGTGGCAGTATCTCTGGGTGTCTCTGTATTACCCAGGCTTCAAGTATTATGATAAAATATCTGAGATACTCAGGAAGAAAGCCTTATTTTGGCTCTTAGTTTACAGGTTCCATTCCATGGTCCACTGACCTTGGAATGCAGTGAGTACACTGATGGAAGATGACTTGGCAGAGGCAGCTGTTCATTTCAAGATTGCCTACCAGTAAAAGAGAGTGGAGCAAAGAGCCAGCGCTTCACTATCTCCTGCAAGGGCACCCTCTCAGTGACCTGAATTCCTGCAAATAGGATCAATCTCCAAATGGTGTCACGGCCTGTGGAACAAGCCTTTAGGGGACATTCTCAAAGTGAACTCTAGTCGTCTTTCAGTACAGAAAGGAGTGTACCCCACAGAGTCCAGGAATTCTTCTGCAGTTCTTCACATAGAAGGCATCTGAGCTGAGTTTATAAGGAAAGGTAATGGCTCACTAATTAATAAGATATAAGATTGGTTCTATTAATACTGTAATCATATAAATGTAATTGGCATTTTGACAGTATAGATTAACTGACCAAGGACTTTGAAAAATAATAGATGGCATGTTCATGGATCCCTGGAAAATAACAGACAGTGCAAAGATCTGACTATTTGCAATGTTTCAGGTCAATAAGGTTGATATAATTCTAATAATACTTATAATGGTTATAATAATCCAGTAACATGTATATTGTTGTTTGTAATTCACTGAGAGAAAGGAATCTTAGTATGGATAACTTACCCAAGTACACAACTTCAATAATTATCAGAGATAAGATCCAAATCTCAAATAGCTCACATAGGTCTGTGACCATTCCTGTCATGGCACCATTCAAATAAATTATATTCTCATTTTTATATCTTTGTGTAACGTTTAATGGAATGCTTTAAGAAACATCTACTATTTTTCAAACAGTAAAATAGCCTGGAAATAAAAAGATAAACACAGGGGCCGGGGAGATGGCTCAGTGGAATAAGTGCTTCTCTGGCAAGTGCAAGGGCCTGAGTTCAATCCCCGGTTCCGCAAAAAAAAAAAAATAAATAAAAAAATAAAAAAATAAATAAAAAATAAAATAAAATAAAAAGATAAACACAGTGAAATATGATTTCATTTGTATGTGGAATCTAAAATAGGTGAAAGCAAAGAGGTAGAACAGAAGGGTGATTGCTAAGCAGTAGCAGGGTTGAGAGTGAGAATTTAGTCAAAGTGTACAACATGGCATTTATAAAATGAATAAGTTCTGCTGATCTAATGTACAGCATAGTTCCTATAATTAGTATTCCCTCAGTTCCCTGAAATTTCATAAGAGAAATTTTAAATGTCACACATATGCACGTGCGTGCGCACACACACACACACACACGGTAAACATGAATAGTGTTTAGTTACTTTTCTCTCTTGCTGAGACAAAATACCCACACCTAAAGTTAAAAGAGGGAAGGTCTATTTAGCCTACATTTGGTATTGATAGAAGCTATGACAGTCCATAATCAGCTGTGTCCAAGGCAGGGAGGCTTGCTACAGGGGCCCTGCAGAGTAATAGCTCACGGTGGTAGAAGACAGTAAATGCAACAAGGGATGACACTGTTCTTTCTAACCATTTTATCTTATCCAGGCTTCTCAGTGTGCACAGCACTCACACCCCTAATCCTAATGCGCTGGATCATAGTACTGTACCATGAATCAATTCCAGCATCATACACTCTAGAACCAACCACATCTGAAAAGGTCCAACCTAAGACTCCCCAAGTCTTTGGGGAGGACATGAATACACAAATCATGACACATAGTGGTGGATATGTTAATTAACTTGACTATGAAAACATTTAAACAAATCATATTGCACATCTCAAATATAAATAATTTTGGTAAATTGTATATTTAAATTTGTAAATTAATAATAAAACAAAAATAAGACTAAGAGAATTTTAGCAGTAATTATCAATGTATAATTTGAAGGCTTTTAGTGTCTTAAATGAAGCTTCCATATAATAAATTCAGGTAGAATCTTCTATACCATACTTATCAGAAGATATTTTTTATAATTTATAACAGAATAATGAGTAATAATCATCTCATTAATGGTAATAGGACTCTAGTATTAAATAGTATATCATGAAAATCAATAGTTGTTTACCCTCTGTTTCTTTTTCTTTTTTTAATTTAGTACAGGATCTATAGGGTCTACAGGGGCTACAGGGTCTTACTACATAGGTCAGACTCATACTGATCTGCCTGTGTTTAGCCTCCCAAGTGCTGGGATTACAGGTGTGTGCCACCACATCCAGTCTTTGTCGCTGTCTCAGTGCTCCTCGGAGGCAGGGCTGTCACAATATACAAGGAATTGAACCCTGGTCCCTGAGTCTGCCTAAACAGATGCTTTAATCTGCTGAGCTATCTGGCTGGCCCAATTTTAGGGAATTTGGTTGGCATCTCTTTTTGGATGGCACTTGGGGTGGGATGTTGGGGATTTGTATATGCTAAGCACATGCTCTGGCATCAAGATATATGCCAGTATATTTTAAGAAAATGCTTACTGAGTATCACCTGTGTGCTAGATCCATTTCCAGGTGCAGTGGTTGTAGCAGTAAGCTGGGAAGCTTGATAGAATTTAGAGCTTTACACAGTTTTCACTCTGTTAGGGAAAGAACATGGGAAAAATAATAGTAAAATTTTAACATGAGTGTTTGCTGTGAAGAAAGCAAACAAGTCTGGAAAGGCACAACAGAGATTTTATCACAGGGAATGCAAATTCTCAGGTGTAGGTGGCATGGCCCACTCAAAGGCATTTGGCATCTCTATGACCTGTTAGTTTGCTTGTTTATGCCACCTTACACAGCTAAACTAATAAATAGAGATTTTTGACAGAAATGTGGCTATAAGTGTTTACACTCATTGATTGCTCCTATTTTCAAGAGCAAAATGAGAATTACACTCCTAGACTAAAGGATGGGGGAAAAAAAGCAAGTCTTCATCTTCTATACAGAGATGATTTAATCTTGCTCTAGGCTTGACAGAAATTTGAAAATCATTTTTATGGCTAATGCAGGAAGTAGGTTTAGATCTGTCCTTGCAATACAGGTTTCTCAGCTGAAAATTCTCAGCATCTCTTTTTACTAATACACAATGCACAATTTCATGAAGGTCACTATAATTTTTGTCTATCTATTGGAGAAACTTTTCGACATCAGCTTGAAGGTGCTCTTACCAGAGACTCATTATAACAGCATTCTTTTCCTTTCAGTGTGTTTAATTCCCTCCTCTGACCCTGGTTAGTTAACTGACCTTGGGCAAATAGCTTTCTCTCACAAAATTTCTGACGTTCTCTGACAAATTCCCTTTTCTTCATCACTCAAATGCCTCTTGAAATTTCATCTCCCAATGGAAATAATTCCAATAAATGAGAGAAGAAATGATCAATTCCAAGATGTCACTTCTATTGTGCTTTTATTTTATTCCTACGTTTCTATTAAATGAGGTGATTCACACAGATCACAGTTAGCAAAAGAATAAATGCAGTCACAGTTGCATTTAATAGATTAATTTTTGTCATTTCTTTCAAATCAATGACTCAGATTGTTATTTTCTATGCATACTGTAGGGAAGAAGAAGTAATACATGTTTTACACTCTTGGAATGGTTCATCAGATAGGTCTATAACAACTGTACAACAAAGGCAGATTAACAAGAAGAGAGCAGAACCAGTTTATTTAACAAAAGCTTTGTAGGACATAAAACCTGTAAAATGACTCCCAGACAGCTGTACACTTGGCAGCAGATGGGCAAAAGAGGATGGAAGTATGTGATCT
Organism: Octomys mimax; assembly: GCA_002564305.1. Taxonomy (NCBI): domain Eukaryota; kingdom Metazoa; phylum Chordata; class Mammalia; order Rodentia; family Octodontidae; genus Octomys; species Octomys mimax. The sequence continues at coordinate 1,204 of NDGM011133280.1, read as the reverse complement.
ATTGATAATGAAATGGGGAGCTCAGAAAGATCTGTGTGTCCAGATAATCCTTGGCCTTCCAATGCAGCACAGAGTTTGCCTGGTTTGAGGAGGATCCAAGTACAAGAATTGTTTTCTTTCTTTCTTTCTTTCTTTCTTTCTTTCTTTCTTTCTTTTTTTGGCAGAACCAAGGATTGAACTCAGGCCCTTGCAATTGCCAAAGAAGTGCTTATTGTACTGAGCCATCTCCCTGGCCCCCTGAGCCACCTCTGCGGCCCCAAGAATTGTTTTCAGACATATTTCATGGGAGAAAGTAGGGGAAAATAAGAGTAGGGACCCGGAGTTGCTACATTTGGGCATAAAGTCTTCCAAGTCCTGACCAAAATTATGTATTTTGCAGATTTTATAGCAAATTTGATTGAATTACACTTACATGTTTCAAATTTATAATACCCGATATTTACCTTCTCACGAATTCTACCCATTAAAAAGGAATATGTGAGTCCCAACCCACGCACAGCGTGGGCTAGACCCACTCCCACCCCCTTGGGACACCCTCCACCACTCTGCAGCACTTCCCTGACCATGACCGCCAAGGAGGAATTTCTGCCTCACTCCGGGTACCCCCAGACCAAGTCCCAGCCCAGGTCCGGTGAGTGTGTGGGAGAGCTTCCTGCTACCCTACACTAACAGGACCAGTCCCAGCCCAGGCGCAGCATGGGCCAGACCCTTTCCCACCCCCTTCAGACATCCCCCACCCCGCCGGACAAGTAGGAATTCCTCTCTGCCCTACTCCACCTTGCTCCTTCCAGGCACACCTCAAGTCAGGCATACATGCCTGGGGTGTAACCCTGCAGCTGCAATCCCTGCAGATACTGTAGAAGATAGATCTACCCCACAAGTCCACAGCAGGACATCTTGCCACAGGGGCACAAGAGGTTCACCCTCAAGGGCAGCAACAGGAAGGAGCTGAGCATAGCAACGAGACCCAAGCCAGGCACAGCTAGATAACTACAAACTTTGTACAGCGGCACTTGAACTTCATTACTTGCGAATGTTATAACTACAGCAAAGATCTACAACAAAGGTCAGAAGACAGCGATACACAAAATGATGAGAAGGAACAAAATGCAAACTCAGAACCCAAGCCCACCCATAACACGTGCAGAGGACACTAACACAGAACAAATTGAAAATCACACAGATGAAAGCAATGAATCAATGG
>NDGM011133275.1:0-12328 GCA_002564305.1 Octomys mimax | reverse complement strand
TTATTGTAACTGTCCTACTAACCTGTTTTGAAACTGTTTCATTGCTATTTTATCTTTTTTATCTCAATTAAAGTCAATAAATAATTTAAAGATAAAAAAAAAACAGCCAGGCATTTCTTAGAAAAACATATTAACTGAAAACGTTTTTCTAACACAGGAATGTAGAAAGGCATCCCTCCATTATTACCTTGAAGTAAATATAAGGTATGTCTTGCTGTTTTTTACATTGTACATACTTGATCCTTACTTTGGCCTGTACAGTCAATTATATATTCAAGCATTGTACTTCCCAATGGAAAGCTAGCTGAGATAGACTAAATTTTCTTTCATAAACAATCCCTCTCCACATTTCCATTTCTTTATTTCTGAAAACATTCTTTACAATATAATACCTTATTTCCATCAAACTTCAATCATATGGTATCTGACAGGATTGGAATATAATAAATGATGGTGCCTATAACTGGAATGAATAAACATTTCATATTAAATTTCTGAAGTTTTGCTAATAATTACATTTACAGACAATTTTGTCCTGGGCAAAGAAAGAAAAAAGAATATAACAAATGGAAGAAAGAAACAATGTGACAGACTTTGTGCTCCTGGGACTCACTCAGAGCCTCCAGGGTCAGAAAATATTATTTGTTCTGTTCTTGCTGATCTACATGTTAACAATTACAGGAAACTTTCTCATTGTCCTGACTGTGTTGCTCAGCCCAGCCTTGGATGCCCCAATGTTCACCTTTCTTGGCTACTTATCATTTATGGATGCCATTTATACCACTACAATCACCCCAAAAATGATTAAAGACTTACTCTTTGAGAAAAGAATCATTTCTTTCAAAGCTTGCATGACACAACTTTTCTTAGAGCACTTATTTGGTGGAGTTGACATAATACTTCTCGTTGTCATGGCCTATGATCGCTACGTGGCCATCTTTAAACCCTTGCACTATCTGACCATCATGAATAAAAAGCGCTGTGCTCTGCTGCTGCTCCTGACCTGGGTTGGGGGTCTTCTTCATGCTGCCCCACATGTTTTTTTTGTTTACAATCTTCCTTTCTGTGGCCCCAATGTCATTGATCACTTTTTCTGTGACATGTACCCCTTAATAAGACTTGCCTGCACAGACACCTATGTAGTTAGTCTCACTGTGCTGGCAGATGATGGGGTGATCTCTGTGGCCATCTTTACAATCTTGCTAGTGTCCTATGGGGTCATTCTGCACTCTCTTAGGAACGTAAGTCAGGAAGGTAGGCGCAAGGCCTTGTCCACCTGTGGCTCCCACATTATGGTTGTAGTCTTGTTCTTTGTTCCTTGCATTTTTATTTATGTACGACCACCTTGTATCTTACCCATAGATAAATCTATGGCTGTATTTTATACTGTTATCACCCCTATGTTGAATCCACTCATCTATACTTTGAGAAATGAAGAAATGAAAAATGCCATGAGGAAGCTCTGGACTAGGAAACAAAATTAAGCTTGCTTCTCTTACTTTCAGTGAAGAGTTGGTTCATCCAGGAAAGTCATGAACGATTACTTCAGTATGCTGAAATTTGCATCAAGTCTGCTAACTGAATGACAGAAAAATGTATTATTGAATATCTTGTAGCAACCCACATGTATACTTAGTACTATTAGAATTTGTGAAGAAAATATATTTTACTGAAATGTTTTAAATGACACTATTAATTTATGTGCCATGACTAATGTCATAAATTTATTTTACTTGGGGCCAGGGAGATGGCTCAATGGAATAAGTGCTTCACTGGCAATCACAAGGGCCTGAGTTCAATCCCTGGTTCCACAAAAAAAAAAAAAAAAAAACCTTTAAAAAATAAATAAATGAATAATTTTATTTTACTTCATGGGAGATTTTCATGGTTATTACAGAACAAAATGTTACTCTTTTTTATAATTATATTATAAAACCAAAATACAAATAAAAATCAGAATAGAAGATAAATGTTAGCAAATAGCCTGAGAAATGATTATCAAACAGGAAAGTGATCGAGAGTTGGAAGGAGGGATGCGATAGTGGATGAAGATAAGAATGGCAACCCACCAGTTCCACTCAAGAAATGTGTGCACTATGTACAACAAACTCGAACTAATAAAGATTTTTAAAAGCATACAAAAGAGATATTTATTGTTTATGATACATTTTATAAGAATAAAATCATTCATAAGTATACATTTTATTCTGTTTTGTTTAATGTATTCTTTTTATATTATTTTGTTTAATGTAGGCCTACAGGGTCTCACTATGTAGATCAGACTCGTGGTGATTCTCCTGTTTTTCAGCCTCCCAAGTGCTGGAATTACAGGGGTGCACCACAATTCATGGTTTCAATCACCATCAGTGCTGACACGGCACCCTGACCACGGTCTTCTGCCTAAGCAAGCGCTTTAATCCACTGAGCTATCTAGCCAATCTATTATATTTTATTCATTTTTTTAAAATTCCGCAAAATAATAGTGGTTCACATGCATATTTGAAAAGTCTATCATTTATGTACAATCTTAAATACATAATTTTGTAGTACTGCTCAGCATTTCATACTTGAAGAAAACTTTTATTTTCATATAATTGGAAAGAACATATAGGTTGAAATGGAAGAAAACAATACTAATGCTGACATTAAAATTATTCATTTTCCTTGGAATTTAACACTGATTTTTCAATAACTTTTCCAGTACAATGTAATCCAATGGAGATATACAGATTGTCATTTTTAAAATTCACATAGGTTTCTTAATTTAAAATACTTGGGGAGCATTCTGTCCAATATTTTGTCACCAATTTGTAGAGGAGTTCCTTGTTATCATAAATAGAACACATAGGATTTAAATTCCTTGACACATACAGTAGAATGTGTCATGGTCAGTGTGATGTGAATGAATACTTGCAGGTATAGGGGAAAGCCTCACATCTGTTTTCTCTTTTCAAAAATATTCAAATATACACTCTAATGATCGGAGTGTTTAAAACTGTAGTACGCAGACTTTTTTCATACATTTTAAGGAGGCTTTCTTCTTGATTCTTATTTGAATCTTTTTTAAAAAAGTTATTTTTAATGAGAAAATATTAAAATAGCAATGAAACAATTTCAAAACAGGTTAGTAAGATAGTTACAATAATTAATGCATTGCATATTGTTGTCTTTATAGTAGTTATTCAGAGGACAAGATGCAGACATGATATCTCGTCTAAAGAACATTAGTAAATTCTTTCTTCTTAATGAAATAAGAGAAAGTAGTTGTATATCTATCCTAAATATCTTGCATATACATATATTTTTCCCTAAAAATGGTCCTTTATTTACATCCCCCTTTTGTCATGGTCTTAACCATCCAGCAGAAAAGTGTAACTATGAGGTATAAAAAATAAAACCATGTTAATATGCTGAGTTGTAAAAGGCTCAAATCAACAACTTTGGACAACTTCCTGTTGTGCTGATGACCCACTACTATTATGGACAATTGGACTATATTTGGTCATTCTGATGAATTCAAACACCTACAATATTTGTACTGGAATCAAGTAGAAAAAAGTTATTTAAAGACTTCTCCAAATCCAGCTTCTCTAACAGCAATGGAATACCCTTCTCTGACAAAACAAAGCAAAAAAGGGGGTTATTGAATCATTTTTAATGACTTATGAAATCACTTTTTCCTCATCTCTGCTCGTCAACGTAGATGCCAACTAAAAATTGTTAAGCTATATAATCACCTAATTTGCTTACATTTCTATGTGATACATTTTGAAAAATATTCTTTTTTTAGTGTCTCTTGTTGGTTCAAAAGGTTGAGTCCTAACACACTGTCTATAAAGATGCCGCTCATATATTTGTGTCATTTCCATGTCTCCTAGTATCCTTCCTTAAAACCACAGGCTATGATGTGTAATTAAAGAGTATTTCTATATGTTATTTCTTCTAATCCTGACTTGTTTCCTATTGGAGACATGACCCCAAGTTTTTCCATCTTGCTTTTTCCCCAGGGATTGTGTCTCTGGAAGCCTTGTTCTAGATTGTTATTCTTCTTCTGGCATCTCTGGAGGTGCAGAGTCTCCCTTCCGTCAGGTCTGATGTCCCAGTGAGTTTAATTAAGGAATAAGTCACCCTTGAACATTCAGCAAGTGAAGGATTCCACCATGCATGCTGTGGCTGCAACACACATGCACTGTGCCTAGACTTTGTACTTCTTCAGTGAGTGTTTGGCTATATGAGTATCCACTCAACTGTGCTCTTGGACATCAAAACCATAGACTCAAAGAATAATGGAAAAGATGTTACTGGATGTTCTCCATTCTTCACACCCTCCCACAGCCCATTGTCACATTTGAGGACAGGATGACATATCTCTCTGGAATCAAAATATTTTAAAAGCTATTTTATTATTCTGCTCTTATTTCTTTGTTTGTTTGAGTTTTTATGTATTTAGGACAGGTTCTGCAAGGTCTCACTAAACAGATTGGACTCATAGTGATTCTTCTGTTTTCAGCCTCCCAAGCACTGGGATTACAGGTGTGTACCACATACCCAGTCTCAATCTCTGTCTCAGCATGCCATGGGGGTGGAGCTGGCAGGGCATGCCAGAGATTAAAACCCTCTGAGCTATCTGCCCAGCTGCTCTTATTTTCTGAAGCACAAATTGCAAATATTTACCCTAATAACACATAATGACTTTTTCCAATAAATGTACCTATTAAACATTAAATGGCTACTTAATATTGGTTCTTAGGCAAAATATTTCCAAATGTGAACTTTGGTTAGTTCTGGTTTATAATTCTAAAAAAAAAAAATCAGATTTCTCAATCTTATATAACATTCGTGGCATTGTATTTAGCAACCACAGAAATTTAATGAAGTAACATTTTTTCCATATATCACACAAATGATCTTTTATGCTAGTGCATCAGGATTGCATTACTGAAACATTTTCCACAGCAGGGATGCTGCATTTGGTACTTTGCTTTCTGTGCTCCCATAGACAACATCTGCACGTGAAGCTGTTGTCATTTAGGACCAGGGGAAATCACAATTCCAGGCCCAGGACTGAAGGACGTTCTGCTTATATTCAGGTAAATCTGTAGAGATACTTATGTATCATATCCTTAAATATGGCTTCTGTATGCCAGATGAGTAGATTTAAAACAATGTAGCTTATAACATTTTCAAATATATATAGGAGTCTAATGCTCAGTTACACTTAAATGTCTTTCATCATTACTAGTCTATGGATAAATTGACTCCAGTCTAACTCTTCTTAATATTTTAGTATTCTAAAATCCTAGAATAAATACGCCTTCTGTAACATCAGTCGTTCTATCATTTAATTTTGAGTATAAGTACTTGGAGATTTTGTGTTTTTCTTAATACCTTTATTGAGAAACAAATAGCAATGAGACAGTTTCAAAACCAGTTAGTAGGACAGTTTCAATAATAAATACATTGCATACTGTTGTCTTAGTGATTATTCATTGTACAAGATGCAGACATGGTATTCTATCCACAAGCACTATTAGGATAAAGCTTTCTATTCATTGAATTAAGAGAATGTAGATGTATATCTATCCTAACTATTTGAATATATAGACACAAATGATCATTCATTGGTATCACTTTTTTGATTTAGTTTTGTCAGAGAAGGATATTCCATTGTCTTTTAAATATTGTAGGTGCATGAAATCAGCAAAATATTCCAATATAGTCCAGTAGTCCATAATAGTAGTGGGTTATCTGTAAAACTGGCAATGTCAGAAGTTGTTGACTTGAGCCATTTACTGCTCAGCATATTAACATGGTTTTACTTTTTATACTTAATTTTTATACCTTTCTGCTGGATGGTTAAGACCAAGATAAAACAAGATGTATATAACAAGAATTGTAACTTTTGTATCTGACAAGATCAGTTAAATCCCCTCACGATTTGCCCTGAAACCCTGTACTGCAGTTTGTAGATCCTTTGTCAGTGTCAGCCATGAGGATGAGCCACGACCATTGCTTGTCCAATTTTCTCTCTGTGAAAGCCTGAGAGAATGTTTTTTCTCTCCATGTGACTCTCCTTAGGCACACTCTACATCATCGATCACATTTCTCTATGGCTCCATAATCTCCTTGATCAGAAAATTTGGGACACAACAGAGTTACATGATGTTACAATATAGATTCTCCTAAATCCTGAGTATTCACTGACCTTGAAAGGCTAGGACCAAAACGCTGGCTGTCCTTGTATCCCTTCTTTTTTACTAACTTTTGGTCTAAAAACTTTGGTTGTTAAAGATTTTGGTGTGCAGTTCATTGTACATGTCTTCATAGGACCAATAGAATTATCCTCTAAATATTGTTTAAAATGTTAAAAAACAAAAGATAATGCCATAAGCATGGACAATCAAAGAATGGAGAACAGACTGAAATAGTTAAAAATTTTTTATATAAATTCTTAGGATTGCTGGATCAAGGAGGAAGAGGAATCAAATTGATCCTCAGGTTTAAAACAGGAAGAAGACTTTCTAAGAAGTGGTGAGAATTTAGATGAACTTCTCTAAGAAAGGCATATGGCTCAAATGATAGAATTCATCCACCATGCAAATATGCTGCCTAAATAGAACCACAAAGTTTTTAGTAGTGAATAGATGGGAATACTGATGATATAGAAACTGGTGGTGACAACTGGAAAAGCAGTATTCTGAAAAGGATGAACATTACTGCATGATCAGAGAAAGGGGTTCTTATTCTTAAAAGATAATTCATATTTGTATAAAAAATTGGACTGAGCATTGAACAATATGGCAAAAAAGAAAAACAGATTGTACTGTTATTTTTATGATGATTTGTACTTGAAGCTGAGCTGGGCTCTACTAACGTGTCATTTTGTTTGTTTCTGTTTCCCAACCTCCTTCACTTTCTTTTCTTCTCTCCTCCCTCACTTTCATTTCTTCTGCCATCTTGCCTTTCAACTCTGATGCTCCTTCTGTCTTTTTAATGCTTCACACATTCCACTTACTCCTTCCTGCACCAACACCACAGGTGTAGGTCGTGCTTTACTGAAGCATGTATACTTTCATAATCACAATGCACATCCACCCATACACAAATATTTACAATTAGGAGTATATGGTCTTTAGCATCTGTTTTATAATACTATCATGTTATACATACTTTTAAGCAAGATTCTTTCTTCTCCAACTGTAATTGTGGAAATTTCTCCTAGAGTGCTTATTATGTAACTACTTATTTACATGGCTGTTTCATTTAACAGATTTAATATTCTATCCAGCCATGTCTTGTTTTAACATTTATCTTTATAATTTTTACTTTTTACTTTAATGTTATTAAAATAACACAAAATGATCATGTGCAAATATTCTTAGAAACTAACGCTTTAATTTTCTTGCCATATTCCAAAGCATTTTATATCTGTGCTGAAAGGTATATGTATTCTCACATTACATAGGGATTGATAAATTATATTTCAAAAACTAATGAATTCAAAATGCCAGAAAATGTTCTTAAATATTTTTATTTGAACTATCTTTAAAGCTTTGTCACACTTAAACTGTGATTTTTATCAAAGGATAGTGTTTTAATTCATCTATTTCTCAATGGATTTAGCATTCTACTATATGCATTTTCATCACTTCCTGTACATTTTAAATTGCTTCTCTATAACCTTGGGTTGTACTAATTAATTTCTTCAGGTTTATTCTCTTTTTCAGGTGTCATCTATACTTCCATTTTCTAAAATGCAAATCATTTATCTAAATTAATTTTATGTAATGACATGTCACTGTTCCACATTGCTAAATTACTTTAAAGTCATCAAATATGTTAATTTTAGAAGCCTTTGTAATTTAAAATATTCTGCTATACCTATAAGTAGAAAATCATGTATATTTTGTTACCTTGTGATATACAGAAAGTAAGCTTTCCTTTCACTTTATATTAATTCATTCATATCTTGGTTTTTGAGAAACAAGTTGATTAAAAGTTAGTTTTATGAGATTCAATTTTCTTCCATGAAAAATTATTGTTCTGCACGTCTCTGATTATTTATTTCTCTTGTACATAGCCTGCAAGATCACTGAAGTTATGAGCATGTTTGCCATTTTCCTCACTATCTCTTTCTGGTATATATTGAAAGATAATAGCAATAAAGAGGATGTAAAACAATTTATCTTAAAATTTCATGGACTCATTAGTAAAAATTATGTTTGTAGATCATTTTGTACTGAGCAGAGACACAAGGACACACAGAAGAACACATGGAACAAACGAACAATGTGACTGAGTTTGTGCTCTTGGGGCTCACTCAGAGCCTCCAAGGTCAGAAAATATTATTTGCTGTGTTTTTGCTGATCTACGTGGTAACAATGGCAGGCAACCTACTCATTGTCCTGACTGTGGTGCTCAGCCCTGCCTTGGATGTCCCGATGTACTTCTTTCTTGGCTACTTATCACTTATGGATGCTGTTTATTCTAACACAATTACACCGAAGATGATGATAGACTTACTCCATGTGAATAAAACAATTTCCTTCAAAGCTTGTATGACACAGCTTTTTGTAGAACACTTATTTGGTGGGGCTGAGATTTTGCTCCTCGTTGCCATGGCCTATGACCGCTATGTGGCCATCTGCAAGCCCCTGCATTATCTGACCATCATGAACCAACGTAGGTGTGTTCTACTATTGATATTGGCCTGGGCTGGGGGATTTGTGCATGCTTTATTGCACATCTTTTCTATCTACAACCTTCCTTTCTGTGGCCCCAATGTGATTGACCACTTTGTCTGTGACATGTACCCCTTATTAAAGCTCGCCTGCACAGATACCTACTTTATTGGCCTCACAGTGGTGGCCAACGATGGTGTCATCTGTGTGGCCATCTTTACAACCTTGCTCATCTCTTATGGGGTCATTCTTCACTCCCTGAAGAACCTGAGTCAGGAAGGGAAGCTCAAGGCTTTGTCCACCTGTGGCTCCCACATCACAGTCGTTGTTTTCTTCTTTGTCCCTTGCATTTTTCTGTATGTGAGACCTCCCTCTACCTTGCCCATTGATAAATCCTTGGCTGTCTTTTACACTGTAATTACACCTTTGTTGAACCCCCTCATCTATACTTTGAGAAACGCAGAGATGAAAAACGCCATGAAGAAACTTTGGACTGGAAATGGAAAGTAAAGTGACAGAGAATCATATCACACTTTGCGTGATGAGATTTTCTTCTTCAAAAGTATTCAGAACTAATTATTTCTTTAAGCTAAACTTTTCTTCATGTTTAATAATGGCTTAATATAAAATATATAAAACTTACAATGTTAATGCTGTGACAATATATTTGGAAAACATTTTAGTATGAAATTGTTTTGTCAGGATTGTATTTGTATAACAATATTGTACGTTAAATTTCTTAAAGAAATCTTCATGATGCATATATAAGTATTGCATTCTTTTTAGAATAACTAATTGTTATGATTTCTATCTACTTTCCCACAAAAGCCTCCTACAGTCATGGGGATGCTTGTAAAGTTCGTGATTAATTCATGATCCAATGCTGGAGTATGGGTCTGAGTGCTGCTGGGATTTTGGGTGTGAGCACTACACCAATTGATAGTCTCAGTGTAATAGAATGAAGGGATAGAGGCTTGCTTCCTGTGTTGCTGCCTTTCTTCTTCTTTTTTCATTCTTGCAGTTTTGTTGTGTGCTGCCAACATGAACTGCTGCCCTTTGCCATGTGCCACTCTGCCTTGGAACCATCTGATTATGAACTGGATCCTCCACAAACTGCAAGCTAAATAAACCTTCAATTCCTCAATTTTGGTTGCTGGGTATTTTTCCCGGAAACAAGAGAAAATCAACCAAAGTTCAAAATAATTTGTAAACAATAAAAAGGAAATAATTTGTAAACATCCAGTTTCTTTCATCACAGATAAAAAATATTAGTATAACATATTCATATGTGAAATTATATATATGACACTTTCCATAATTTTTTTAATGATTCATCATTTTTTCCTTGAGTTTCACCTACACAGTATAAAGTTCTCACAAAGTACTTTAATAAATATATTAAGGCATAAGATAATCACTATTTTGAATAGAAGCCGTGGCTTGCTTTCTAACTTAATAGTTTACATTCAGTCTTTAGGAATAGAAATATCCACTCGGGGTTCATGGTCTGCAGGGGAATGGGCTGCTGCTGCTGCCCAAAAGCCTGAGCAGTTGGGGCCTGGGAGATGGCTCAGTAGAATTAGCGCTTCCCTGGCAAGTGCAAGGGCCTGAGTTCAATACCCGGTTCAAAAAAAAAAAAAAAGCCTGAGCGAACTGCTGCACTAGGCTGTGGGCGGTGCAGTTGGTGGCTGGTGGCACCTGGAGTGGCTCCACACACAGAAGTCGTGCATCCAGGAGGAGCTGAGCCACAGGGGCTTGGCCAGAGGTGGGACACAGGCAGCAGGGCCCACTCCAACTCCCTCAAATTGGACGCCTCTCTGGCGCTACTGAACAAGGAGATGGTTGGCCTCCACCAGTTGCACATAATTTTAATCATATTGCTTAGATATTGACCATTCTAGAGGAATGATACTTCATTTTTAATAAAACCATAAAGAGTTAAATGCACAGGAAAAGTTAATATATAAGGATGCTATGCAGGAATATAAGTAAATGTCACTCTTTTTTCCAAACGGAAGTTATCTGCATGCCTCAGGAGCAGAAGCTTTGTCTTGTGTATTAATTTCATACAAATAAAGATGGTCCTGTAGTCTTCCTATCCTTACTCTTTAGTTTAAAATATCTGATAGTGGCTCTGCTGCTTTTCATAATGTTCTTCAATATATGCTTAAGTGTTTATGTTCTAAAAGGGACCAGGCTCTACAATTCATATAATAATTTCGCGTGAGCCTTAATCCATAAACTACAAAGATACAACACAGACCCAGATAGTAGATAGCTGGCAGAAAAGATTTAGACAACATATGCTATTTTCTTTTTTTATCTCATTCTTACAGCAAGACAATTCTATGCCATCATTCTATTTTTAGAGATCTTGTAGAATTGTATTAACAGATAAAATGTATACATATTTCCAGGAATCCACATGATATTTTCATATAAACATGCAGTGGACACTGATCAAATCAGCAGAATTAATAATTCCAAATCCTTTTTATCATTGCATGTTTGATGTTGAACCACTGTATTAGGAAAATGCACATATTTGAGTAACTAAAATGACTGAACAGGGCTGGAAAAATAGCTCAGTGGACTGAATAACCTCTAGGCAAGTGCAGGGCCTGGGGTTTGATCTCCAGCAGCACATGCCACACTGACCTAACCCCTGGTGTGCTAAGCTGGCCACCAGGCATGGTGGCACACAACTGTAATCTCAGCGCTGCAGCTGCTGAAAACAGAAAGATTGCTATGAGTCCAAGCTGCATAATGAGACCCTGAAAAAGTACATAAAAAAATAATAACTAATAAAATATGGGCTGGGGAGATAGCTAAGTAGAATAAGTGATTACCTGGCAAGCCCAGGGTCATGAATACAATAACTGGTATGGCAAAATAAATACATAAATAAATTAGTTAATTAATTAATAAAATGACAAAATATATTGCATTATATTGAAAACATTTTTTTCTAAATTAATTTTAATGAGAAACAAATAGCAATGAGATAGGTTCAAAACCGATTACTAGCACAGTTTCAATAATTAATACATTTCATATTTTTGTCCCAGTGGTTATTCATTATACAAGATGCAGACATGATATCCTGTCCACAAACACTATTAGAACAAATCTCTCTATTCATTGAATTAAGAGAATTCAGCTCCATATCTATCCTAACTATTTTGAATAAACAAATACAAAATTGTCATTTATTTGTATCCTCAATTTTTATTAGTTTTGTCAGAGAGGGGTATTACATTGTGATTGAAATATTGTAGGTGCATGAACTCAGCAAAATATTCCAATATAATCCAGTAGACCACAATAGTAGTGGGTTATCTGTAGTCTAGGCAAGGTCAGCCCTTCTTTTTCTCTAATTTTTGATCTGCAAACTTAGATTGTTAACCCTGTAGAAGCTTACTAGTATTACCCTACAACATAGGCAGTTGAGCTTAACCTCACTGTCTGAATATCGAAAATTTTAGTCATATTACGGAACAGGTATTTTCCATCAAGTATTGATATGCTAAACTTAGATCTGCTTGACCTGTCTTTTTGGGATAAAGGGATATTAAGGTCTCCTCTTAAGATTGTGGTATTGTATATTAGATTTTTCATGTCCATTAAGATTTGTCTTATATAGTTGG
>NDGM011133264.1:0-14695 GCA_002564305.1 Octomys mimax | reverse complement strand
TTTATCTCAAAGAGTCTATGAACATTTACTTACCTGGCCACATTATTTGAATGCAAATATGCAGATGCATGAGAAGTAATGTATACAGCATCATAACACCCTGGAAACTTGAAACTTCATCAAGGTACCAATATTTGAGTGGAGGTATGTTGGACCCAAGTCTTAATGAACTCTTAACTAAATATTCATGTTTCTTTTCCCTGTACTAGGGTATTATAATTGCTATTAGTATTCTTTACAGTCAGTCATCTCTATATTGTTTTCTTAGCCTGACTTTAGCTATGATAGAGGAAAAAATTAAATAAAATTTCTAAAACTTTCTCATTAATTAGTAAACCAAAACCACAGCAAATCAGATCAGACATGAAGTTATTGAGCAGTCATGTTAAAAGAGAGTGAGACAAAGATATTATTTCATAGCAAAGAATGATTTGCTCTTTGAAGTTCTAAAGTATTAATGTATTATGGTTCCAATTTTAACTCCATTTAATTCATCATTGTGACCCTTACTGGAATCATTCTGCCCTTAGACTACACAGAAACTAACAAAATAGTAGACATAACTTTCATTAGCATACTGATCATACATACATATGTATATATTATTTATTGATAAGGATTAATAGAGCCTTGGATGTATTGATTTGAAAGATATAATAGATTTATTTCCCTTCGATCAGGAAAAATAATGCGAACCATTTCATATTCACATGATTCATACAATATAGAATACTATCCACCAGTAGTTTTGTCCTAACATGTATAATCCTGTTTTTAACTTTGCCATAATGTAGGACAAAGTGCTCTAAGTTTCTTGAAAACTTATAGAAAATAACATCCATCTACTTCATCAAAGCCATTGCACAGATCAAGACAGGTGAACAGGAGGTAGCCTGATTTCTGAAAGCTGTGGGAAACATTCAGGAGGGTGGTAGGTGGTACATTTAAGATAGAAGAATCAACAATTTCTGAAAAACACTTAAGAACCCATTAGGCAGAACATGACAAGGTATTTTCCCTAAGATAAGAGATGTAGTGTATTACCTTGAATTATGAATTCCAAAGCAATTACATTTTTCACAGTAAAGCTTCCTTTTCTCTTTGCTTCCTGGCTTCTGTAGGATGAACAGCTACCTTCTGCTCAGACCCTCTCATTGTACCATACCTGCTTTGTATCCAGTGGACCCACTCACTTAAAACCTGAGCCAGAGAAGAACTTTCTTTCTTTAAATTGTGGGTATTAGGCATTATGTCCAGTGACACAAAAATGACTCAGACAGTTTTTTTTTGTACAGGAGAATCGGAATCATGTCTGTAACTCACCTGACCCTGTGCTTTAGAAACCTTTATAATTATTTCCCAAGAGGCATTTAAAAATGTTTGGAATGTTGGCTAGAGAATCCCTCTAATATTTTAAGCAGAGATTTATGTGTGACTCTGTTCAAAGCTCAGAAATCAGAATGCTGACAGAAATGCTCACAATGAAGACCAGGCTCAGTGAGATTTAGTTTGAACATGAATTCCACTGATAGTTGGACTACAGAATTTGTGTGTTATGCGCTAATGGAAATTTGCTCTTCATTTTAGACATTTACTATAACTTTTTCCCCATGTCCTAAAAACCCTGTGGACTTCTTAATCTGGCAGCGGGATTTTCAACGTAAGCTCAATATTCAGACCATTGCATTGGTAGAGGTGCTCCACAGAAAGGAAGCATCAGTACAGTTGGAGCCTGGGAGAGGAACTTTATAAGTTTAACACCAAAGCCCAGTACATTTTATAAGGACAACAAGAAAGAAGAAATGAAGGGTTTTCAGAAATCTGTAAATCATACCCTTCACAGGCTCAAGTTTAGAAAACTAAGGCTTTTATTTCAGAAAAGAAACCTGTGGGTGCCCTGTTCAAGAAATCCCAACTAGGAATATATTCCTGGAATTTCTTTCACAGTGTTTAGTTATGCAGGAATTCATAGTAATCTGTATGCATAGTACAAAGGCTCCTGACTACAGATCTTGTTTTTAAGGAAACTACACTTTTAAAAATATATTAATAAAAATTAAAATAAATATAAAACAATATAATATCTCTTATTTTCAAGAAATTTAGTAGATTGCTTTTAAGGCAACTGGTTATTTTACGTGTCCTTATGAACAACATAAAGATATATCATTTTTTGTAACTCCACACAATGATATCAGCATATCAGCATTAGGAGTTGTTCATCTCTATTTGAGGTATCAGGTCACAAAGTTTGTAGCTTATGTGAAATGTTAATTCAGTTACAGGTAATAGTAAATAAGTTGTTTTTGTGTATCATGCTTCTAATCATGTTTGTATGAGTTACTACATTGTGATTTATATCAAATATCAGTGTGTGGATTTGGTAATAATAATTTCACTGATAGAATTTATTTTAATGCATTCATATTTGATTCATGATTGCAATCTGATTTTACTCTCTTTTATGGACATATAAGGACCATATCTGGACAAATCCTTATATCTATATCTATATCTATCTATATGTATATATATACATATATATATATAATACTTGGATAACTTTAAGACTATCATAATTATGTCTTATGAAATTTACTTCTTAAATATGGGGAAAGCTGTTATTTTCTTCACTTGCTCTTTCAGTCCCTGAAGATTCACTTACAAATAAATGTCAACAGTTTTCCCTTGTTGGATAATTGTTTGCATGTTGTGTGGTTTTCATCATTAGTTCACCAAGGGAATGTATTCACTCATAAATTTGTATGAGTTGTCTATTCTTTCCAAACATAATATTTGTATTAATGAGAGTATTCATTTTCAAATGAAAAAATACTTCCACAAATTGAAGGCAAAACAAAATTTACAAGCTTGTAGCATAGGATTGGCCAGGGATTTAACAATTCAATAAACAACTCTATTAAAATGTCCTAACAGTAATTCCCATTCAGCCTTTCAACTGAAACTTTATTTTATTCTCTGCTTTCATTTAGACTTTTTTTGTTACTGAACCTTACTGTAGATCTATAGTCTGTATATTAAGCTATCCTAGTAAATATAAATCATTGAAAAAACAACTAATGTGTGCTTCTTTAAAGTGATTATTTGGTTTGACTGAAGAAATATTTTTATGTATGAATTGATTGGCCTGGGAGGTGGGTTGTTCTCACTTCTAAATTAAATCTTTGAGTGAATGCCATGCATGATGTTATCAAAATACGTGGTGTATGCTTAAAAACAACAGTAAAGATCACATTGCTATTAAAATTGCTCAAGACATTGTCCCTTGGTTCAGATACACTTACCCCATCACTTTGGCACTTTCTAAAGCATTTTTGAATGTGTTCTTCTTGCGTGCATGTCTGAACTGTGTCTAATTAAAACTATGGTGAATGCTCTTCTCAGAGTGCCATCCAAGAGATGGGCAGGTGCATAAAAGCTCTTCTTGTGTGCCCTCACTTCCATATCCAACGGATCTGACACTGTGCAACTTTTGGATCTTCCTAAATGTCAAAAGGAGCATGATGATAAACATTCTGAATAATTCAGGCCATAAGGGAGCCAGAACAGCACAATTTAAGACATTCATGAAAGCAGACTTCCAGAGCTCTTTCAGAAAATGACAAGAACAATGGGACAAGTGTGTTTGAAGCAAGAGGGACTGTTTTACTTTTATTTTCTTTCTCTTTCTTTCTTTCTTTCTTTTTTTTTTTTTTTGACACAAGGTCTCACCTTGTAGTTTCAGCTGGCCTTGAACTCACCCAGGCTTGCCTCTGGAATACTGTTCTGTCAGCCTCCCTCAACCTAAATATGCTAGTGCTTTTGAACAGTGCAGACTGTGTAGAGGTGATTTCCCTAATTTGGTTTTTAATTTGAATGGTCAGCCTGGCCAAGATGGTGTATAGGTCTTTATGGAAGTAAGGAGATTGTGCGTAGTGTTACCATTGCCCCTTGCCAATGGACAGTAGAGCCCAGAACAGTGGGCCATGAGATTTTGGGGATAAGACATAAGATGATGTCTTTGGTGAGACCTGTGTGGCTCCAGAGAAAATTTCCTCCCACAGTTTGTTCTTTCCTAACCACCATCTAAATCTAACTTCTGTTCCTCATACTAGAATGCTTTGTTTTTTCTTTTACAAGCCTCCCCTGCCTAGCCTAGTATATTCATCTGTAATCCTCTCACCATGTCCCTCAGTGCAAATGTGATCAGTAACTACCGCGATTCTGGTTGATTTATGGTCTTTCATTTCCTGTGAATTACTGACCATTCCAGACTCCTATCCGATTAGTCTCCTGGATCTTTCTTTTTGTCATGTACCACAACAATTGCAGAAAACTGTGGCTCACTTCCTTGTCCCCATTAAACCTTCTACTCCTCCAATTCACAACAATCTTCCTGCCTCTGCCTCTTGAATACTGAGATTGCAGGCCGGCTCCACCATGCTTTGCCAATGGGGACTAATTTGATGATTTTTACTACAATAATTGTTAAATTAAAACATTCTGTACAGTTTATTATACCTCATGTATTTTAACTTATGCAGATTGTCAAAAAGTAGGTGAAAATGTTCGATATCAATATCACTAGAATATAAACCAAAATTACAAGGAGGTATCATTGCACCTCAGTTGATTGGATATCATCCAAAAATTAAAAAGTAAATATTGTTGAAGATGCAGAGAAATTGAAACTATCATTTGTAATATAATTAATACTGTCATGGAAAATAGTCTGAAGTTTTGTACAAAGACTAGAAATCAAACTACCAAATGATCCACCAATCCCACTGTTGTGTATATATATCTGAAGGAAATCAAATCAGTGTGTCAAGAAAAACAACAGTGCTCTTACGTTTATAAAGAACTATGCACAATAGCAGTAATCAAGTTATGGGATCAGCCTAGGTGTCCATCCACTGATGAATGGAAGAAGAAAGTTTGCAATGTATACATAATAAAATATCACTCACCCATTAAAAAAGATGAAATACAATCTGTGGCTTAATTTAGAAGGAACCGAGCACCAATACATTATGGAAAATAAACTCACACACATAGCATATGACTGTTAAGTGTGCAGAATATAAAGAAATTGGTCTCACAGCATCAGAAAACAGAACAGTGGTTGAACAGGCTTGTGATATAGTAGTGTGGAGGCATGAAGAAAACTGGACACTGGGGACCAATTTACAGTACATAAGAGAGATAAGCTCTGGAGATATTGCACAGCAGGTAAGTACAGATAGAAAAAGTACACTGTATATCTCAAACCTGATAGATGAAAGTATTTTGAATGTTCTCAATACATAAAAAATGATAAGTGCTTAAGAAGACAGATATGCATTGCTGGATTTGAACATAACATGGTATATGTGTGCATTAAACATCTCATACCACGTGTGAGTATGAGTTTTGATAAAATAAGATGTACACTTAAATTTTAAAATTACAATAAAAGGCCCATAACATTAACTTCTCTCAAAATATTCCCTTTGCTTTTAACACATTATTCTATTGTTTTGTGACCTTCTGAAATTCTTCTGGATGTCTCTTTAATTGTGCTGCTCTGGCTGATTTAGTACCTTAAATTCATTCAAAACATTCAGTTTTCATATTATTTTCACTTAAGAGAAAAGTGAGAAGTTGTACAATGTGAGAGCTGAAGAAAGTTGGATGATGACACCCTATAATATGTTTATAAACATGACTTTTCTCTTTTAACCTCTCAAAAAGAGAATCCCAAAGGAGACTTCCAAAAATGCCTCCAAAAAAGACAAGAATAATGTCACAAGTATGTTTGAAGTTGTGCAGGAATACTGGGGAGGGGGGGTGAAGGCAATGTGTTTTTCACTGAAATAATTTTGATTTTAAAATTAATCTCATTTGTTCATCACCAAATTTATGTACAGTTCATATGAAAATTGGAAATATGACTTAATATATGGTATACTTAAACCAAAATATTAGAAAATGAAATATATATTAATAAATACACCTATTTATATACATATATGCACTTTTATGAGTGTATAATTAAAACAGTATGTACGTGTATCAGTTAAAATGTATAAAACTATCTAGAAAAATATGTATTTATATGTCTCTTTCTGTTAGACTTCAACTGAAGAGATTATGTTGTGATATAATCCAGGTACAGAATGACTGATAGATAATGCTATATGATCTTATTGATGTGTAGGAGGTAAAGAAATTGAACCCACAAAACTCAGGAGAATTCTGTAGACTCAGAAACTACGAGAGGTGGGTAGCATATGACCTCTTTAAAGATATACATGTATTCTCCAGTTTAGTATATATCCTCATCTAGGATGTTTTGGCATGTGTTTATAGATACATACACTGCATATTTTCTATGAATAAGGAAGACAAATAGAGATTATTAATATATCATAGAAATAATTTACTAAAATTGTATTTTTCCTATATTGTTTTTGGCATTTGAATTTTAGTTTTTTTTCTTTCTAATTAATAACTTCAACTTTTATGATTTTAAGTGATTACATATTTTTCTATTTTATTGACTGTTTCTATTTATATTTCTGACATTTTATAAATTGTTACCTTGTGATAGTCTCACATAACTTTTTAATATTCATTATTTTTAAATTATGTATAATTTGATATTGTGTGATCCGAGTACCTAAAGTTATTTCTTTTTTCAAATGCTGGTTTCTTATTTGAATGTGGAATTTTCTGGTCTCATATTATTTTTTTCCAATAAATCCATAGTATGTTAGGTTATGTATCATCATTCTAACCAATTGTAGAATATTTTATCAGTCCAAAAGCTAACCATGCACTTGCTTGCGAACAGCACCCAAGTTATCCATCCCCATCATTGCCACTAGGAACTACTGATCATAGCCTATGCTCTGACTGTGGATTTCCCTTTGCCCAGACATTTCATATAATCAGGAAAAATCTTTTGCTCCATGAATGGCATCTTTCTGAAGATAATATTTTCAAGGACTACCCATTATGGAATATTCATCAGCAGTTTATTATTTCTTATTGCCAAATAGTTGTTCTAACTCTAAACAATTGTTCTGCTAACTATATTGTCTTAAGACACTTTTCCCAGAACACACACATCCTGGTGCTGATTGATACAACAAATTAGCTAAAAACCAAGGGAGCTGAGAGTCAGATACTGTACTCACTTCTTAATTTCTAAGGGAAAGAAGAAAATTTCTCCAGTTCTGTGTAAAAGCTTCTCCCAGGAATTCCAGAAATGAGTTATGAGAATATTTACTCTCCCCAGAAGTGCTAGGCACAGATTCAACAACATTACAATTTGAATTATTATTTTTGTTGGGTTTTTAGACTACTAGACTTAATTGTCTACATAAAATACAACAATAACAATAACAAAAAACCCTGATCAAACTAACAAAATGTGGATCTTATTTTGAATACAAAAAGTGTACAAAAATGAAGTGATGGTAGTATGGCTAGGTAAATGTAATTTATACAATGAAGGCCCAATCTTTTCTGACAAGTAACACTAAACATTAGCAACATGTTTGTACATATGATGTGATTAATTTACCTTAGTAGTCAAGAAGGACTATAAGTTTTATTAGCTTACTTTCTTTCCTGTCATACAGCTGGACTTAGACTACAAAAAATAAAATTCATTTCATATTTAGGAAACAAATAAGCCATTGCTTTGACTAGAACATTTACACCTGAATTTTTTGTCATGGTAAATTTTAAAAATTCATATCAGAGCATGTTTGTTCCTATGTAGTTTTTTTTCTCTTAGTAACTTGAAGGACATAAGACATAAAGCAACCTGGTAGTCCAGAATATAACTTATGCATACCTTAAACTACCTCAGTATTATATGGAAAAGTCGTTTCCATATTGCTACTAATTCCTTTGGAATCTTAAGCAATATCAATAACAAGGTACTGCTGAATTCACATACTATGTAATAGCAACTAATTATGTTTACTGTATATACAGAAAACTATTTTTAAAGTTTAGTTTTTCATTTTGTTTAAGATTAATTTAAGATTGTTTTCACCTTATTGATTTAATGTTTTTAGGTGGAATAATTTTAAATATAAATTTTCTTGCATGGTGTTTTGCAATTGAGTTGAATATTGTCCAAAAATTACTGTTCTTTCATTTGCCCTACATATTGTTTGGGGCAGCTACTAGCAGATGTCATGAATTTAAAGGAAATAAATCTGTTATTTTTGAATAGGAGAAAAATCACGAGTAGAAATATCAAAACGTAACACACAATGTTTTACATCCAAAATCAAATAAATTGAACCCAACGAATAACAAACAAACAAATAGCAACAATATTACCCCAAGGACTCAGTGCAAGAGGAATTCATTTAGATTATTTGGGGAAGAAGGTGTTAAGGAAAAGTTTAGGGACTTAAATTATACACAATTTTTCTTTCTTAAATTCATAGGAGTAGAATAACATAAAGAAACTAATGTAAAATCTACTCTAAAAGGATGGAAAGTATTTACAGACTGAATAAGTGTGTTTTCACAATATCTAACAAAGATGAAAAGCCAAATGATAACGCAATATAATCATCAGTTCAAAAACCTTCGATTATAATACATAATGCAGCATTTTCTGTTTTCCAACATTCCCCACATACCTTCATATTAATTTGGCAAAGCATTTTGTTGCGCTCATGCTCAGGCACATGAACTCTGCCAAATATCCTGACAATTTGATTTGTTTATACCAGACTGGATTTCATTGTTTGTATAAGACATACTGCCTCAAATTTATGTTTGAACAGTTATAACTGCTACAGTCATGTGTGAGTCCACTCGCATAGTCCATACATTTTTAAACTTAATATATTTATTACTTATTTACATCCAAGACACATTAAATATTTGGGATAGAAGCAATAGTCAATACACATTTGTATTGGCAAATCTATTGAATTATTGTGTGTGATAGGCTCATATTGACAACTTTGACATTACCTTAACAAATATTTATAAGCTATAATGAGTTTCATGAATTAAATATGCACCTGTGTTTTATATAACTCCAGAATAAAGAAATGGAAGCACAGTGACATTTACATTTTTATCTTTTGATTTATTAACTTTGCAATTTCTTTGTCAAATATTTGAAAGCCTCGCATTCTTTCTGAAACTATAGATATAAAATTAAAGACAATAGGTGCTTTATGTGATTTAAAACAACTGTAAAATTTTGCCAGAGTGTCACTGTCTAATATGAGGAGGTGACGAATAAACATTTTATGATTTTTTTTATCGATCTGAGATTTTATGCTGCAAAAAACACCCTGTGATATAAAATTATTACTCATACAGAAACATTTTTGTTACAATGTCTAATTGTTTCAGCTACGTGCTGTGATATAACATTGGACATAATGCATAATTTATAAGATAAGATGAAAAATGAGAAATCATTATCCATAGTGATAATCAGTTGACATAATCAGTTGAAATGAGATATTTCTAAAGACACAAAAGCTGTAGATCACAATCTATAAACTAGAGACAATTATTCCATTTTAACTTTGGCTTCTAGAAAGGGTGTTTGTATACATACGTGTGTGAGTTTAAGTCTGCCTGACAGTGTCTGTGTTCTCATAAAAGTTGTTTTTCTTTGTTTTCAAGGAGAGAATATTTATACTATATATAAATTTGTATGTTTTATGCCTATTCATAATATATGTGGCTCAATCATGACTCAGCATGGACACAATTGCCATTATGGGGATGTAAGATTAAAAATACTCTATGCAAGGATGCAAGGTTTGGAACCAATCACCCAATATTTAACACTATTCTGTATGATGGATGTGAATTATTATATGATATATTTTAGTACACCCCCAAATTTAGGTAATGAGAGCAGTCAAATATAATAATTATATGAATAGAGAATGGTAGTCATTTAATTGAAATATCAAATCAAATATCATTTGAGCTTTCCCCAGGAGAATGGGTTTATCACTGACTATAAAGAATTTCTCTGGGTGTTATAGACTTCTGTGAAGAAAGACAAGATTTGATATATATATTCATACTGGAGAGTCATTTTCTATTGCAAATGACTGGAACACACTTCTGGCATCCTAATGCGCCCATGCTGATGGGCTCTTCTGCGTTCAATGTGTCTAGCGCAATAAAATCAGCTTGTAAGCTCTGCCTTGGCAGCTAAGCACTGCATGCATTCAGACCATTATGGCAGTAGGGATGCTTTGTTGGGAAAATGGTATATAAATAACTGATAGCATGAGCAGAATTGGATTAATTCTTACTGGCCAGTAACTATTTTTAGAATTCACTTTCATTTGAAAGGATTTATGCTTCTGAAGAATTTAATCTAAAAGCAAGAATTCTAACTGTATTCTGACAGCACAAAGAGTTCATAGAAAATGATTATTTTAGAAATGAATGGTGAAACTCAAGTGTTTAAAAGTCTCTTCATAATACAAATATATACTACAGTTTGATTTCTATAGCTATGAGGGAATTTTATAGCACTCCCCTAAAATGTAAATCTCTGGACAAGACAAAAGATAATTAAATTGTACACTGCTTCTTGGAAGTATCTGTTTGATGCATACTTTACATATATTGGTTTATTGCAGCAAAAATCTTCACTATAGGGGACTCTAAGTAATTAAAATATTTTAGCCATGGCAATAGACAATAAGAAGCAATCACAACAACAGTACAGATCAATTGTAAAATTTACTTAAAAGTGTAACTAAATCAAGGTTGAGTGGTATAACATGATTTTTTACATAGCAGAACTTTGAAGACAAATCAATTTGCATTAAAATTTTGGCTCACTTTAATTGGTTGTTGTGTAACACACAACATGCTATCACCTTTGAATGGCAAAGCCTCCTTACTTTCAAATTAGTGCTATTATATAATATTCACAGCTGTTGAGAATTAAAATATCATAAATGTGAATATCTAGAATAGCATCTTTTCCATAGTGATACTCACAAATTGTTAATGCAAAACAGGAGAAGCAATAACAGTCCATAATATCAATCATTAATGAACGAGGAGAATAAAGCACTCATGAATGTATCAAACTGTGTTAAAGAAATAATTGATCTTTGTAAAACATATACATGGTATTTGCAAGTTATATGTTTACAAATCTATTGCTTTTATTTGAGAAACATACAGTATAAATAAAGAGCAAAATAAAATGTAGATAATAGGAAATGAAGATAGGTCTTTGGCAAAAGGAGACAAAGTGTAGAGTTGAAGAAAGGCTGGAGGGGAAGGATATCCAAAAAGGAAGCCAGACGTGTTATATTTGATTGCCGAATCCCAGGATGAATATCATCATTATGTACGCAAGCATAATGAAATAATGAAAACTACTGTTAATCTGCTCATAGACCTTAGAAAATTTTCAGATGTGGGACTTATGATTCTTAGCAGAAGATAAGAATAAGAGGCAGGCACGGCATCATCACATGCATCATGCTTGTCCAAATAGTGATGAAAATATGAGCTTAAAATATTTGTCACAGTCAACATAAAAGTATACATACTTAAATGGCAGGACAGTCCCGCTTCTTTTCATTGAAAGAGTCAAAAGGTATCATTCTTTCAGAAAGATGTCAATAGGCTTTGATGCCACTGTATAATTATCAACAAAATTATTTCAAAATGTTTTAATTTGGGGTATCATTATGTATATTAATTTGACTGCTTATTTTTATGAATGTCTTGAGAAAAATTTAGAGCATTCTATACTGAAGAGAAATATTCAAAAATTATTATTTTTAAAATGTGTAACTAAGGATAACATGACAATTGCCAGGCCTGCTGGGCCGGCCCCGCCGCTGGGGCACTTTGAGACAGCAATTGAGACTGGGCATGGCAGCATAGGCCTGTGATCTCAGCACTTTAGAGGCTGTAAACTGCAGGATCACTACAAGTATGATCTACGCAGTGAGACCCTATACACCATGTACATCCTGTCCTGAATACCAATACCAATAATAATAATAATAATAATAATAATATGACAGAAAATATGACAAAACATAGACTAAAATATTAAGAAGAAATTTCAGAAATTAATATATCAAAATGATATAGTATATCATGGAATTATTTTTGTCTTTCCATATTTTCTGGGACAGTAAAAGTTTTCTAAATATCTTTTTTCAAGAAAGTGTTATACAAAGACAAGGATGAGACAATTACTCTGGCAAATATTCTGAGAATATTTTATCCTTAGGACATACACAGGATAATCTGCCTACCATAATGCTATTAGATAAATATTTTAACTCAATTCCTTTTGCATTCCTTACTGATGTAGAGTGAGCAGTTAGCAGTGCATGCTTGCTATTGTCAGACTCCGAACAGCTAGCTTTCCCACACAGTATCTAAGCCTGTTATTCAAAAAAAATTTAAATAGTTTTTTTCTAATGGAAGGTACATTTTTACCTGTACCTACCATTGAAAAAAAGTTAAAAGGTCTTTACTGTTCAAATTTTTGCTGTACATTAAGCACATATTTCCTCTATTCTGATGTTTTGCTTTAACCAAGAAAGAATAATACAAGGTTATAATTGTTTTCATCATTATACTTACTTTTATACTATATAAAATTTCACATATAAATAACCTATAACTATTACTGTAGTAGTTTGAGAGTTCAGGTACAAAATCTCATCAATTTTCCTCTTTAATTTAGTACAATGGAAACATTAATGCATGAAAACCTGTCATGATTTGTGTCTAGATCTCAAAATATCTCATGCCATCAGAGGGTATTTTTAGAGGGTGCCAAATTTAGAATGTGTTTGATTCAGAATGCAATTCTAGGAAATAAGGGTGGATGATTGCTGGGTCAGTGCAATGATTGGACTGGCACCATCCTAATCCTTGTAGACAGGCTATAAAGGGCAGAAAGATGTTTTTCTATGTCTCTCTCTGTCTCTCTGTCTCTCTGTCTCTCTCTGTCTGTATCTGTGTCTGTGTCTGTCTGTCTGTCTTGTCTGTCCATCTGTCTGTCTGTCTGTCTGTCTGTCTGTCTCTCTCTCTCTCTCTCTCTCTCTCATTGATCTTGCTGTCTTCTACAACCATGAGCTGTTCTCCCCCTCCCATGTGCCTGTCTGTCTGCTTTAGAGCCAGCCAATTATGGATTGAAACATCTACAAACTGAGATAAATAATCTTTTCCACCTTTAACTTTGGGTGTTGGGTTTTTTGTCTCTGCAAAGAGAAAAGTAACTAACAGAATTTGGTACCAGAGAAATAGGCTCATTGCTGTGACTATACCTGACAATATGGTTAGGGACTTTAGTAATGGATTGTGGGAAGAGTTTGGAAAGGTTCAACAGTGCTGTTAAGTTGAAATGCTGTAGAGTTGAAATGCCTTAGACTAGACTTTATGGGAGAGTCTGGTCAGAGCTCATAAAAGCAGATGCTGATAGAAATACTTCTGGTAAAGGCCAGACTGGGAAGTTTCTGCTGGGAAGAAGGCCTATACTAGCTGCTTAACTGCAGTGGATCTGGGGTAGGTTTAGGCAGAAGGTTTGTCTGCAGTTTGCTTTTGCAAAGAGACTTTGTCTGAGACTAAAATTAAGGTTGGAAAACTAATTGATCTAGCAGAAGAAATTTCAAGGCAGTCTAATGTTGAATCTGTAGTATGCCTAGTGCTATTGGGGGTTTACATCCACATTTATGTTGACAGTCAAGAACAAAGAGACCAACAGAATGATTTTAAACTTTTGGAATTTAACCAGAAAGAAAGTTCCAGTAAACGTGTGGATTGCAAAGGTGAATAACTGATTGAAAAACACCACCATGTATTTTAACAAATATTGTGAAATTCACATTACTTTGTTAAGTGAAATTCTGTATCACTTGTAATTGTTTTCTGCTTAAATTAAAATTTGCACTCTCTTTAAAAAAATAAAAAATATGTAGCACAAAATATGGAGAAAGACAGGTAAAAAAGTATCTTAGCCTGTAGCACTCTTTTCCCTTTTTAAATTTTTTTATAGAATATACTAATTTCCCAGAAAAAGAATATTGTGATGCATTGGTGTCAACTTACACAGATGAAAGCTGCTATCAGTGTTTTTCCTATGTAAAATTCATTTCACTGAACCATTATGTATTACATTAATATCACAGTAAAGTATTTTTTTAAAAAAATTCAACACAGAAGAACATAGTGTACAGTGTTTTATACAAAAAAATGGTTAACTTAGGAATGATTGTAGTTCCAACCATATTATATACATTTTCAAGATGATGAAACTTCTGTTTATAATTTCCTGGTATAATTTGGTTAAAATTTAATCTGTTAATAGATCATTAGGTAATATAATGTATAGGTTTTTTTTGGAGACAGTAGATGGATTTTGTAACAAGGGCTTGTTACACGGTGATATGGTAATGATAAAATTATAATTTATCATTCCTTTTCATGTTATTAATACAAGGACGGGATAAAGCTTTTGCAATTAAAATTTGATGTTCAACCTTAAAAGAATAGAGAAATAAAAATATTAAAACAGGGGCCGGCCAAATAGCTCAGCGGATTAAAGTGCCTGCAAGCAGGCTCTGGAGCCGGGGAGTTGATCTCTGGACCTATCTTGCCGGCCACCCCACTCGGGGCACACAGAGACAGCAATTGAGACTGGATGTGGTGG
>NDGM011133259.1:0-18145 GCA_002564305.1 Octomys mimax | reverse complement strand
CTGATTTCCTCTATATATTTCTGCATTTGATTCTTTACTTCAAATGCTATTAATTCAGAGATTCCTTTTTATTTCAGAGGTTATTTCTGATCTAAGTTCCTCTCTACCTTTCTGCAGTTGTTTCTTTCCTTCAGATGCTATTGATTCAGACATTTCAGCTGTGTAATTCCCAGTTTGTTCTGTGCTAGTATCCTCTGCCCTTGTTCTGGGTGGAGTTTGGGCCTGAGAGTGCATTTTTTTCCTTCTCTTTGTCATTTTGTATAGCACTGTCATCTGACCTTTGGTGTAGAGCTTTGGTGCAATAGTCGCCAGGCCTGGGCTTGGTCTTCATGTGGAGGGGTCCCAAGAGCGTGGCAGAAGTTCTCACGCAGGGAGCTTAGGCTGGTTCTGGACGGGTGGAGGGGTCCCGAGAGTGTGTTGGAAGATCTCGCTCACTGGTGGGCCTGGATTTGGTCCAGGGGGGTCCTGTAGGTGCAGGGGAGCTTGGAACCTCTTCCACCTACTCCATGGGCCTGGGCTTGTGTTGGCTCTAGAGGGATGGAGGGGCCTCGAGAGTGCAGTAGGTCTCACTCATGGGGCAGGCCAGGGCTTTGTCCAGGGAGCTCCAACAGGTGCAGGGCAGCTTGGAAGCTCTTCTATACACTCCATGGGCCTGGGTTTTGGCTGGCTCCTGAGGGGTGGAGGGGTCCAGAAAGTGCAGTGGAAGGTCTTACTCATGGGGCAGTCCTAGGCTTGGTCCAGGGAGCTAGTCTTAGTATGTAGACAGGATAAAAATCCCTTCAGGATGAAAGCTAGGCTTTTACACATAACTAAAAGGAATGAATGAAGAAAAAGTTATCTCAGTCACAGCTAAAGCAAGATGTCTTGTAAAGTCTATTTCTACAATGACTGGAAGGAAGGTCAGGGTTGAAGAAAGACAGAGACTTGTGCCAAAGTCCAGAAATAGCCTGAGTTTTCCACTGGTAATGTTTACAAAGGGTTCTTCCATGGAGATGACAGGTAGAGATTACATCCAGCCAGGGGGAGCAGACAGGCCCAGGGCCCATTAGTCCTACTGGACCATGTGGAAAGCTGAGTTTGAGCTCTGGAGGCTCCATCTCAGAGTGCAGTCTCACTTCTGGTGGCTGCCTTGGCAGTCAGGACATGGCTTGTGGGGCCTCTTAGGGAAATCCCTCCTATGGTAGCCTGGCTTTTGATAGCATGGCAGGTGAACCTCACCAGCAGATGAACCTCTGTCATTAAGCTCTTCTTGGAACCCAGAGAATCAGACTTAGGGTCTGTTTTGAGGCCACAACAACGACAGCCATTTCTGATCTCTTTGTTTTCTCTCCCTGGAAGAAAATTTGGGATTTTCTTCCCTAATCCTTGAATTAGGATCTAGGGAGGTATGCTTTACCAGTTCCTCTATTAAACATTCCAAGAAGTCAGAGGGGTGTTCATCTTTCTCCTGGTAAATAGCTAAAATTTAAAATAACTAGAAGGTTTGGTTTTAGTTCTTTTTAGACCTTCAAGAATACACACTAGAAAATGTTTTTTCCAATCTCCTGCCTAGCTAGCTATTAGGCCACCACAGGTCTGACTATTTGGGCTTCTGTGGGAGCAGGTAGTTCCACTGGCTGTCTATCTCTTGGCTGTTTAAAATTAACAATATGATTTTTATCTCCAAATGCAACTGTAGCTTGTAATGCTGCCTGTCTTTCATTAGAAGTCAAAGTTTGGTTTAAGATTAACATTACATCTTTTTTTGTCTAGTTCAAAGTCTGAGTAAATTCTCTAAAGACATCAGTATGCTTATCCAGGTCATCTAAAGATTTTCTAAGATCTGACTTTATCTGTTTTAGGTCACAGAGAAAAAGGCACATGAACTCTGGAAGTTCTAAATTACCTATTTACTTCTTTAAAGGTATTAGTCTTGGAAACCTTGCATAAATTCATCTGAGTGTGGTTAGCCTTTTAGAGGCCTGGTTTTTAGCTGTTCTAGAAGTCCTATCCACTAGAAAGGTAAATAGGGGAAACCTTACTTTTAGTAGTGTGGGCAAGGCTGTGATTAAGGCCATCTTGTACTTAGGCTCCAAAGGTTAGGAGGCAGCAGCCTTAAGCTCCAGGGTAGTGAATGCCTTAGACACCTGAACTGCCTGGTTCTCCTGTAGCTCCCATCTATGTTTCAAAATTAAGTAATAGTGACTTTCTAAATGCAAACAAAAATCTGGACTTAAGACTTTTTTTTGGTTTATCACTTTTGCTTTTTACAGTATTGTTCTAGGTGTAAAATTGTGTTGTAATTGATATTTCCCTCTGCCTTCCATTTGACTCTAGGGGGTACATAGGCCATGCACATGTGCAGAAAATTATTGAACAGCTCTTTTTCAGTGTGTATGGATCAAGTATCTTCCAGTGCTTCATGATGTACTCTAAAGGAGTAAGAGACTTTGACTGTAATGTTCCCGTAATCTGGAATGTAAAAAGAGAGCTCTGGAGTCCCACCTTACTTCTAATTGATTCCTTGTCAAGGTGTCCCCTAAGTAGACTACTCCAAAGCAGGTGGATGCTCTTGGAGAGAGGGGAGACAAGACCTGACCAGCCTATCTACCCTCAAACTGGCACCCAATTTTTTTCTCCCAAGAATCTCATGAACCATGCAAATCGTGCACTTACTATTATGAATATTTGTAAGTATAAGTTATAATAGGTCTGGTGACAGTAATGTCTACAGAAGGAAGCATAATTATTGCATAGAAAGGTGAGTTGGAAGCAGAGCACTTCTCCTGCTGTGCTGTAAATCAGGTCAACTTTGGAGATAGCTAGACAAAAGAGACAATTGACTGGAAGAACTTTGCCCTGAGCTTTAGGGCAAAGAAATCTCTAAGACTCTTGTGACCCTCCATCTAGTCATCAGGGCAGCCTTTCCTAGAAGGACTAGGCTATATTAAATCATTGAAGTTCACAGGTTAAAATTATGTTTATCATCTAGCAATGACATTTACATATTTGTAAAAATACATTACTTTAAGGTTGACAAAAATCTTTCTTACTCTCGATTAATGTGTAACGCATAGATGTAAATCATTCCCCTGATAGCTGCTATAGAATGTAAATTATTGCAAGCTGCCTCAGCCTAATTTCTGAAGGAGTGACTCATTAATTTGTTCTACTGAAAATCTCAGGTTGAATTCCTAGTATACTAGCAGAAAGAGAGAGGAACAAACTACAATAGGTAAGTGGAGATCTTTCAGTGGTTACGAGCCAGTTTCTACCGAGCACCTTTAGTTATCTGTCAGACAGTAGCCCTGGCCATGACCCAGCAGGTGTTCAGTTTCTATTGGCCCACACAACCAGAGATCAGTCTCCAGAAAAGAATCCAGTTGTCTCTCTGGTCAACATTCCATCCGACATTGGCTTCAACAGAGATTCACCAAAGAAATGCTGGGGAATCCTGTCCTCTGCTTCAAAGAATGACAGCTGCTCTAAGAGCATTTATTAGCTGGCAGAGTAATTATTGTTTGTCCAAGTTCTGTAAGGGATAGTTAAAAGTGTGAACAAGATTACCTAGCACTTTACAGTAAAGGTTTTAAAGTCTACAACTTATCTTTTATGCACCTAAAGGATAAATAGACCTAGGAGAAAAGGTTGGAGATCCTTCCTTACACTAAATGTTTTGGTCCCATAAGTGTGCTGCTTTGGAAATAGTTCCTTCTGGTGTCACCCAGAAGTCAGTTCTCTTCACTATGTCTCAGGTTTAGCCTCCCAAAGGAGACCTGCCCAGAACACTAAGCCGGGACATGGTTTTAATATGTGTCCTCCTGGACAGGCATAGTTCTCTTTGTCTCCTCTGACCCACAGACAGGATAAGTGTCCTTTTTCTAAAATGACTTCCCTGTCTTTCCCATTAACAGATACTCATTTTCTAAGGGCTTCACTTAGTTGGAGCAGTCTACAGTTTTCCTAATTTTACATGCCTCTAAAAAGGAAAGTACAAAGAGGTAGGAAGGTTAGAAGTAAAGTCAAAGAAAGGAAACTGAAATAGAGCAGGTCTGACATTTCCTCTAGAATGTAGAGGGGGATCAGAGCCAGGCTATCCCAGTGAAACCTGTCTTCCAAGTCTTTAAGAACAGTTGATGACCTGATGTTATTTAGTTGGCGAAAGGAATCTCATGTTTTGTATACAGGCATCTAGACTTTCTAAGTCTGAGCTAGATTTAAAAGTCCCATTTTATAGAAGTTTACATAAAGTCCACTAGGAAGCTTACTAATATTACTCTTTCTAGTGCTATTGTCTAAAGTGAAGAAATATCAGTACATTTAGCAACTAGTTCAAATGCAACATATTGTTGTAGGCAGCTAAATTAGACAGAAATATTATAGACAGACAGGGCCAGGTCCTCAAAGAGACAATATGGAAGACAAAGTGACTTTGCAACTTTGGAAGAGACAGACACTCTCCACTGTGGGCCAGTGGACCCGACCTCAAGACACAAGTAAACAAACACAGCCACATACTTCCTTGAGGATGGGCATCAGAGATTGATATTCTAAATAGGTATTAATCACCTTGAAAGAGCCCAAATGAGTCACTAACCCAACCACCAAAAGGAAGAGACCCTGTCCCATATTCATGCCTGCTTATTACCTGACTCAATTCCTCATTTGGTACTGGATTTAATCAATTTTACCTGAGTAATGGTGCTTGTAATCTCCTTGGTTGACCACAGTTTTGTTCCCCCTCATGCCCACCTACATGAGTTCTCATGTTCTCCACCACCTTAGACCTGCCTCACCACATGATTTTACTCTATAAAAGTCTCTGGAAGAGACAGCTTCCTGGGGACAACCCACTCAGGCTCCCCTTCTGTCCCTCTCTAGTATAGGAGCTTTCTTTTCCCCCAAAAATATATTCTGCTTATAACCTCCATTTATTCCTAAAAGTCATTCTTCAGTTTTAGAGAACACAAACTTGTCCCAGGTACCTTTCAGGTTGGAGGTTTCATTTTTCCCCTATATCAATATACAAGTACAACACAGTCATAAACTGTCCCATTAAAGAAATAACGTAACCTTATAACATTTCCATGCTTTAACATAGATTTACCAACAACATTTGACTAACATTTTAACAAAATCATATGACACAAAGCATAAGCAATTGTAAGCAATTTTAACCAAACCATATGAGACAAAACTGTATGAGGTAAAGCACGAAAAATTATGAGCAATGGGCAAAGACATATCAACACTTGAAGCATAAAAATTTGTTACATAAACAAGTCCCAATACAGAATCTATTAAAGAAAAGCAAACTCATACCTCCATCCAATGATCTCAGTGGATGACCTCCAAATAGTATAGGGGAAAAAATCAAACTCCCAATCTGAAAGGTATCAGGGATGAGTTCATGTTCTCTAAACCTGAAGAATGAATTTTAGGAACAAATGGAGGTTAAGAGCAGAACATATTTATTGGGGAAAGAAAGCTCCTGTTCTAGAGAGGGATAGAAGGGGGCCCCTGAGTGGATGGTCCTCTGAATTTTGAAAATTACTATTGGCTTTGTTTTTTTCTACATGCATATTTTTACTGATTTGCAAAAGGTCATTTGACTTTATATTAATACTCTTAACCTTTCTTATATTAAACAAATATTTTGTTTAAATTTGTTGTCTGTGTATGTATAATATCTGAATTTTTATCAAATATGGCAGTCTTAAAGTGTTCTCAATAGGGGTGATTTGTCTTTAAGGGACATTTAACAATGGCTAGAGACACTTGGTTGTCACAAGTTTGAGTAGTATGCTGGGGGCATTTCGTGGCCAGAGCAGAGCAGTCAGAGCTCTAAGCAGCCTATGATATATGGGCTGCTCCCTACAACAAAGAATTATCCAGCTCCAAATGCCAACAATACTGAAGTTGAGAATTCCGGGTCTAGACAAGCCCTATCACATTTCTAGTGGCTCCTTTATTTACAAAAGAGAATATGAATATTTCCCCAGAAGCTGTTTATTTTTTACTTTTCCTAAGAACACATAAACTGATTGAGGAAAGCCAGGTGAGCCCTTATTTTTCTCTGATGAATCAAGGTTACCTTTATGATTTTATGAGGCCTTATGAAAACTTGTAAATATTTAAGATTGGCCCTCATGTTAAATCCTCCAAACTAATAATATTCCTCCAGTAAACTCTACTGAAATATCTTGGCCTTCACATAATTCCCAGTCAATCTCCTCAAATAGTTCACTTTAATTAGCAAGACAATCACGTGGCTGATGTATTTTTTCGGTTGCAGACTCTAGTGTCAAAGCTTACAAGTTCTTGTTCCTAAGTGACCATCCCTGCAGTCTAGGGTGAAGTTTAGTAATTTTTCTCTCCCATGACTTATTTCATTAGAACATTTAATCTTTTTTTTTTTTGGCAGAACTGGGGATTGAACTCAGGTCCTTGCGCTTACCAGGGAAGCGCTTATTCCACTGAGCCATCTCCCCAAGAACATTTAATCTTAACATGATATAACTGACATACAATAATCAGCACACACAAAGTATGTAATTGTATGTTTTTATATATGTGTACATTTGCAAAACTTTCAACAACAGGAAGACAACACTTTATCATCTGCAAGTTTCTGCAAAAATTTCATTTGCCCCTATTTCATCCTTCCCACCTGTCCCTCCTCGACTCACCCCTCAGTCCCAGGCAACCATTGATCTACTGGCAGTCAGGATAAATGAGTTTGTATTACCTGAGTTTAAAATATAGAAATCAAAAGGGTTATTTAGGCCTTGCTGACAAGTTACATTGACTATTTTTCCTACTATACTGAGAGATAACTTTAAGAAAATTCTTGAAGGACCTAATCTCTGGTTACAAAAAATAAAAAAGATAAATCACTGTTATATAAGTTAATTTTTTCTTAAACCCTGACATCTCACTTTGAACATGTCTTTATAAATTGAAATATACTAAATGAACATGAAAATGACCATGACTAGCACTACAGAAACAATTAAAATAAAACAGAGGAAATAATCATGTCAACTATATAGATTATCAGTCATTTTTCTCACATTTTTTTAGAGTAAGTGGTCTCAGATTCTCAGCTCGAGGGAATGAGATCCCATTCCTCCTGGAGAGTAGTAGGGAAGATAAAAATTACTCCAGAAAATGAAACACTTTTTTTCTCTTTCTTTTCTTTTTTAATTAACTTTATTGAGAAAAATAGCAATGAGACAGTTTCTCAAATAATTTGTGAGAATATCCAAATTTCTACTCATTTTCAATGTTTGGATAGGAAGTATCATAAGGAGTCTCACGCAACTTCTCTAAAAGTGTCATCAGTGTCACCTGTAGAAAACACTGCAACTTAATAAGCATGGTCAGCCACTGACAAGCTCCTGGTAGCAGCACGCCATACCTCTGTCTGCAACATTCACTATGTTATAATGCAATGGAAAGAAAAGGTCCCTTGGAGTCAAGTGAATTGAATTTAGAGATAACCTTTGCTACTTATTAATTGAAGGAATATAACTTTGGATAAGCCACATTTTCTAATTTTTGTTTTATATATAAAATAATACCATATATCAAAAAATACCATGTATCTTATAAAGAAATGAATACTGAAGGGCCAGGGAGATAGGTCAGTAGAATAAGCGCTTGCCAGGCAAGTGCAGGGTCTTGAGTTCAATCCCTGGTCCCAACACTTGATTTTTTAATTTCAGTAACTGCCCAATTGAAAATTAGAATAGTGAACTGCCTTTCTTACCTAGATGAAATATTTCTCATATTTCAGATTTCAGCATTACAGTACCTTTTTGGAAAGCTTCCATGTCTCCAATTAGTTGCTAATAAAATGCACACACACAAAAATTCTGCTTCCTACAGGCTGTTTGACTTGAAAAAATATTGATTAACAGTTACCAGCCAGGAGATGGGAGCAATCTGTTATGATTTTTGCTAGTCAGCCTTCTTAAAGGGACATTAAGTGCTTCTAGTCATGGTACCCTCGAGTGCTACATCAAAAGCTACTTGTCAAAACTCTAAAGTATTAAGCAATATCTGGTTCCTGCAGAGTTTTTAAACAACAGGAAAGGTGCAGTTCTGGAAGCTTTTTGGTCTATGTGAGGCTTGGTAGAAATAAGACCCAGAAAGAACACATAATAGACAACTTTCCCCTTGAGGCTCCCCACATCCCTAGACACGGCCTAATGTGCGGTCTTCACTATCATTCAAGCAGTAACAACTTTAGCTGAAGAGCATTTTTTTAAAATTCGGCAATCAATCTATCCTCTGGCAGACTAACTGATTTGATTAGGTCTAAGATATTTCTCTGGGGAAACTGATTACAGTGAGAATAGTTGTATCTCTTTAAGGAAAATTAGCAAAAGCATATTTTTTTTCTAAAAGGCTCATTTCTTATCTTTTATTATTGGAAAATGAAAAACACATTTTTCTGGTATTACTGAGAAATGCCAAAGGACCCACCCAAAACCCAGGCTACTTACTGTTCTTTCTGTTGTTTTTACATCGTGTTCACATCTAAGCATTTGCACTTAATATATACTGATGAACTCTGCCAAGTTGAAGGATGCTTGTCTGTTTGTCATTCCTCAGCTTGTGAGGGAGTATTTTTTTCTGCTTCACATCCCTAAAAGGGCAAAGGTCAAACTGCCTCAGCTGCAGATGAGGTCATCTTTGCTCATCCTTTGCAGCTGATCACAATAAAAACATGGTCTCCTGTGTGACCGGTCCTCGGACTGAGGAGCAGTGATGTCATCTCCACCAAGCTAAGAAGAGACATGCAACTTGTTTTAAATTGAACTACATAAATTTTCTTTTGACCTCTTAACCTGTTATTTATTTTTGCAGAAAGATTAGTGTGGTTATTATTTCAACATGAAAAAACAAGAAAATGGAATAGAGGGTGCTTACATTTCACAAGTACTCCTTCATAGCTACTACAAGTGGTCATTGGGGCCCTATGAATCTTTCTCAGTCAAAATGATTACATATAGCAATCTTATATTGTTCACCCTAAAAATATTTCAAAGCACCTCATCTAAAAATGTATTCTCATGAGTCCCAGAGCCATCGGATCATAAAATCCAACTGTGCTATTTTCTTTCTGGGTGCCTTTAAAATTTAGAATAACTTAAGTTTCACTTTACTCAATTTTTTAAAAAAAAGTTGAGAATGTAATACGTGCAACATGAGAAGATAACTTGCCTATAGGCAGCATTATATATATGATGCTAGTAATGTAGGTGCCTTCACCAAAACCCTGAAGGTCAGATATGCTCCAAACTTTAGCACTTACCTCATGTAAAAAAGGTATTATGCTTATAACTGGGACTAGCTACATAGTATACAGGGCATTGCTGAAAATGAAAAATGCAAGTCCTCTTGAACAAAAATTTGTAAGAATTTCAAGATGGTAACAGGAAAGCTTTAATTTAAGCACAGAGGCTTTCTAAGTGTGGGATGCTATATTACTCCCTGGCTTATACGTGATCTTAGTATATGCTCACTGGAGGGCAGAAACAGAATTCAAGCACTAACATTTCTCTAGTGAAGTATGTGAATATGAATACCAAGAAGGATGTGTACAGACTGTAAATATCCTCATGTCACTTCCATTCAGGTCCACTACCAAATGAGTTTATCATAAACTTATGGTGAAAAACTTACAGATTTTAAAGCTTTTTGGATTTTAGAATTTAAAGATAGAGAAGAGCTTTGGGATACATACGTTTTTCTGGTGGGATATATCTCCTTTTCCAGATTATCTCCTGGATATTTTCATGAAAGACATAAAGGCCATTCAGAGAATACTGAGCCAAAGGGAATTCCAATTCTGTTTTGACACATAGAACTTTTGAGACTTTAGGGAATAAAGATCAAGGGAGAGGTATAGTGTGGTGCTTTAGGAGCTAAAGCTGAAGGAGAAGATGGATGAGGGAAATCTAAGCCTTGATTAATTAGTACAGGGATGGGCAGCAAGCTTCTAAAAACAATAAACTCCACCCTACAATTAGATTTCCCTTATTTTGAGTTCTTCCTTTACATGCTTTCTTCTAATGTCTTTTCATTATGGTGTTACCGAGTCTCATGTTTTCTGGGTTTTTTTTTGTTGTTGTTTTTTGTTTTTGTCTTTTTTGAGGCAGAACCTTATTGTGCAGTTCAGGCTGGCCTTGAACTTACTTTGCAGCACAGGCTGATCTTGAACTTGCAATGATCATCATGCCTCAGCCTACCAAGTGCTGAAATTACAGATATGTGCTGTCATGCCAGGCTATATGTTGACATATTTTCTTTATAAATATGCTTAAAATGATGAAGTTCTTAGAAAGTATAATTATGCCTTCTGTCTAAGCACCTATTAAACTCTATTTTGGATATAATTTGAATCTGAGCAATAATAACAGTACTATTCAGTGTAGTTGATTATTTTGGTAAATAGAGGTAGTCGTATCCATGAATAGAACAGGTTTCAATTTCAACTTCTAGTTAGCATTTGTAATACATTTATCAGTGCCACTCTAGATCCACATTATCCATTTATGATCCAATAGGATTTTTACTGGTATAAGCAGTCTTAAAAATACCAACTTGATTTTCCTTATAATGTATAAAGAAATAAAAATACTTCAATGTATATAATATTTATCCTGCTAATTGTATAAATCTATTAAGATATAAAATAAGTGGGCAGAATTTTTTAAAGCTTGAGAGAATAGAATTCAATGGAAAATTGGAAAATACAAATGAACAAAAAGAGATGCACAGGCATGCACCAGGAAAAGTACACTGTCTCTAAATATCCTTAGAGAATAAAGAATGTGATAGTTGGTAGAATTGTTCTAGTAGAACATGAGACTATGCAATCATTTCAAGCATGCTGGATTGAGGAAATTAGGGGCAGGACCTATATTCTACTCATTTGCTTCCTAGAAAATGAGACTGCCTATGAAAGAAAGCATGACCAACTCCAGTTATTATTGCAAGCAGCATGTGCAATTGTATTATCACTCAGAACAAGTTCAAAGTTGGAAAATTTCTTATTATGGCTGGGGACGTACCAAGGTTTCCAGTTGAAATGACTGGATCATTAGAGTGAATGGAAATATTCAGAGATGAGTGTGTTTACCTTAATATATCAGGATTATAGATGCAAAGTGCTTGAACATAAGCAATTCATTTAATAAGCAGAAATGAACATAAGCAGTGTAATCACTGAGACTGAGGAAGGAGAGAACTTGTTTGATAAGCGCTACCCATGACTACTTTTCCCTTTGGCCCTCCCTCCAGTTTCTCTTTTATTGTAATTAACATCTTGCATTAGTGTAGTACATGTCACAATTGATAAGCTAAAATTGATAGATTATCATTAAAGTCTGTAGTTCACATTTGACTTTATTCTCTGAGTTCTATATCATATAGGTTTTGACAAATGCATAATAACCTGTATTTGCCTTTACAGTATCATACAGTGCCTTAAAAGTTCTTTTTCATTT
Source organism: Octomys mimax (assembly GCA_002564305.1). NCBI lineage: Eukaryota > Metazoa > Chordata > Mammalia > Rodentia > Octodontidae > Octomys > Octomys mimax. The sequence continues at coordinate 6,647 of NDGM011133259.1, read as the reverse complement.
CATGCTTCCTCTTATCTCTCTAAGCCTTGGAAACTTCTAATGTTTGTACTGCTTCCCTAGTTTTGCCTTGTCCAGGACGTCATGTAGTTGAATTGATAAAAAAATTAACATCTCTTAAGATTCTTCCATGATATTTTGAGTGTTTCCACCACTGAGTGCTATGTCATTGTCTGAATGTACCAGTTTCTTTGTCCACTCACTTGTTAAAGTATATTTTGGTTGCATCCAAATTTTGTCACTTATGAACAAGGGTGTTACTACAGCAGATTCCAAAGTGCCTTCCTAAGTCACTGTCATTTCTTAAGTCACTATCATTTTGTTTCCTCTCCCCTCTTCTGCTCTCTTCTCTTCTCTTCTCTTCTCTTCTCTTCTCTTCTCTTTTCTCCTTCCTCCTTTTTCTTCCTTTACACCCCCTTCTGCTAGCTCTAAAGATGGCAATGTAATATTGCATTTCAGAGTCTCTCTCTAACACAAGGACATTGTCCTAATGTCCTGCTCTACTTTTCCTGCTATAAAGTGGGTTCTACTTGCTTTGATGGTAGGAGAAGTTGTAAAGCTGATTTGGCAGGGAAATTCTTCAGACCCAGTGTCTCACAAGAAAATGGGTGCTCTTATTTATTCAGCCCCATGGCTGTGTAATTCTAGTGCAGACTTTAGTCTCCCTTCATGAAATTAGTCTTTTTGGCAGTATTGAGCAGCTGGGAAAGAAAGCCACAGTGCTATGGTAATAAGCAGTAGGAAACAGCTAAACACTTTAGAATTCCACAGTTTTCAGAGGATGAATTATGAATTCCTTTATGTTAGAGGTTTCTACTGAACAAAAACAGTGAATAGTCTTCGCAGGAGGAGCCAATGAGTGAACAACGAACCAGGTTCCAGAGTAGTTTGCATCTGGGGATCTGAGGAAAGACTGAGTCGTGACCATGTAAGGAAAACTTCCTTCCTTTGCACGTGGAGCCGTTCTTTAATTCTGCCTTCTCGTTCCCCTAAAGCCTGACAGCTTTCAGCTGACTCCTGCTGATCTCACGGCTTCCCATACTGACATTCCTGCTCCTCAGAGTAATCACGTTTTAGGAATAGAATAGCAAATTCCCTGCTTGGACATTCTATGAATGAGGAGACCAAGGACAGACATTCATCTCTTGCCTTCACAGAATTAGCATAAAACCCCTGGCATGGGATTTCATGTTTCTCCCTGGGAGAGGATTTCCCCCTGCTGGTGAAAGCCTGTAACTCCCCCACCCCACACACTACAGCATTAAAAAAGTAGTCAGCCAGGGTTTTTATTTCTGTAACCAAGGAAAACATTTGACGTTTGCTTACACATAACGTGCTTCTGTTTGAACCTTAAAAAACCTCCAAGGAAATCATGTCCTAGCTCTTTTAAAATTTTCTCACACACTCTAAAATTTCCTACCCTAAACAGTGCTCTGGTATCTGGAGTCTGAACTCATTTCACCAAATGAGTCTAGCTCTCTTATCTTATGGGTTTTGCCCCCAAAGAGCCGAACTCATTATAGTTTAGGAGGAAGTTCTTTAATGTTTATCCTGAATTAATGTTGCAGTTGTTTCTATAGAGTCTGAAAATGATAGATATTTTGCATTCTCAAATTCATTTGATATAATAACCTAAAGCTGACCTAAAGCTGAGACTATTGTACAAAAAAGTTAACACAATTCTGAAGAAAGTGTACTGATACAGTGTCTCACTATGAGTACTCTGTGGAAGATGTCTTACTAGGTTCAAAGAGGATAATTACATCTTATAACATAGATTCATCTTCATATCAGTATGATTTTTGCGTTAACATTTAACAACCTGATAAAGGAGAAAATGAATGTAAGTAGAAGAAGAAAAGAGAACTGACTTTAGTATTAAACTCATCTCTATATTTTGATGAAAGCTATGGGATAAATAATCACTACAGTGTACTAGCAATCAAGTTTTTGAGTATTACTTGAATACTGTTGCTACCTTAGAAAGCTTGTGCCATGCATTATGGAAATAATTTATGCTCACTAACAATTGTGCCAAACTCAATTTATTTTGACTGCCTGGGTTTCTTCTTTTCATTCTATATGTGTTTCTGTTTTGAATATTCATTTTTGCCAAACTACTAATTTAGGAAGTATTAAAAGATGCTTTTCAAAAAAAAGTTGAAACCATGACTTTTGTACACACACACACACACACACACACACGACTTCATTCTACTCATTTATCAGTGATGGAACCAGGCAGATGTTGTAAACCCGGTTTAAAAGAAAATTTGAACACACTCATTTATAAATCAGAAATATTGAAATGAATGTGTAAATCAAGGTGAAAGTGTTTTTTTTTTTTTTTTTTTCAGAAGAAGAGGTGAAACTAGCTGAACCTCTGGACAAGACAGAACTTTCATGTAAATAGAGAAGAATTATTTTGGATTGTTATCAGTTAGCTTAATTTGAAGAGTAGCAAAGAGTAGCAGAATAGCTCAAAAATATTAAGAGTAGATTCATAATCCTTGATATGTCCATTAGGCCTAGTTTTGTAGTGAAAGCACAAATATTTTTCCAAAAGAGAAAATAATTATTTTCTTGAGGTCCTTTTTTAAAAGTCTGTTTTCTTTGAAAATTGGTGGATCCACACAAGGGTCATTCTGCAACCCATGGTTTCTCAGATAAGAGTTTTGCTTTTTTCTTACAGCATATATGAGACAGTTACAGGTTATTTTCCCCAATGAAGCTTTAATTAACTATATAAAATAATTAATTTTCTTTTGTCAGTCTATATTTATTCTACTCATTGATATTCATTCTATTCATTTAGCAAATATTTTTCATTCACATATGTATCCAGTGTCAAGTTTCAGAAAACAGGAGTAGACCAGAGATAGCCTGTCTTCAAAGATCAAGTATAATATATTTGAAGTATATTTCATAAACTCAGAGCCACAAGAACTATCACTATCTTTCTTAAAAGATGTTCCAAATCTGAAATTCAACCACCTCCTCCACAGAAGATTTAGACTTAATCATTCTTTGGCTTTCTTTGGTCCTATAAAGTTCCAAGGGCTTCAGGGTACAAGACTGTAATTCAGTGGGTATTCTGGCTAGCTCATGTATGAAGGTTGTCTCTGCTTTTAGTTATTTTGGAGCTATCTTACAACTCTGCAGAGATGAAAGTTAATTTACAGAGTGGTCTCTCTTTTGCCTAGTAAGCAAGTGATAGCTAATCAGGGCGATGTCAATAAATTAGATCATGTCGACAAAGAATCTCTTTGATCAAACTCAATTAGGCTCCTCTAATCTCTCTAGATCTTGACCCTCAGTGTCCTTGCATTGCTCAGTAGCAATTTGAACTCTGTTAAGTCAGGGTTCAATATCTGGGCACCTTTGATAGCTAATAAAATTTCTGATCCCTTGTCACTTCCCAGGTTATCTGACCTGCGTGGCCTACTGTCAGCAGAAATCCTGTCTGATCTGTTTAGCCTGATTCCCCCTCTCCCTTATCTCTGAGTTTCCTCTATTTATCCAGCCTCAGATCCACAGTGATTTTCCACTAATCTATGTTGCACTTAGAATGGGCCTCACTTATAATGAGGTCTTTCTCTCTATTGATTAAGTGATCTATGTATTTTAATATTTACTTTTCTACTTCATTGACTTATACTGTTGATATTTTCAGTTACCTAGGATCCTGTTCAGCCACTTGTTAAAATCTTTCCACATTTTTGAATTTTGTAGCTTTGTTTTCCTCTAAATAAATCCTTGAACTCACCTTAAGACTTCCTGGGGTAACTCCTTCTAAAAAAGAGAGAAGCTAAACTGATTAGTTTTATTTTTTATGTTGAGTTTTACAAAAAGGCATTGTGAAATAAAGAAGAAAATGAATTCTTCCTATGTTATAGTTTGTGGATCACATAGATATATTAGGAATTTAATAAAGCTCATAGAAATTTATTAACACCCTCATTATCCATGGTATGTCCTAGGATAGTGGTAGTCATAAAATTAGTTATTATTTTAAAGTATTGCATGCCATCGAGATAATTTGGTTTTCATGTCAAATAAACTCATATCAGATCCTTAACCATATCCATTTTAAGACTTTCATGATTCATCTAGTTTTTAATTTATTTTAATTGTTCTCTGAATGTATTTTTTATGCACGCAAGCTAAAGTGTTTCATGATGGAATTGATTAAATAACTCAAAGCTATTTAAGTAATTGTCAGGATTTCCAAAACTTTGGTGGAGAAGCTAATGGGTTTGTAAAACTGCTGACTCAGTAGAACAGGAATTAGTTACCTGGGATTGAATGATCTGATAAAGGGTATTTGTTTGGCAGGATGGTTTCTGCTTGAAACAGTGCTGACTCTTTAATGCTCTATTTTCTGGATATAATGAACCACTGTAGCTTTTCTTTTTAGGCTACCTATCACTTAGCAACCATTTAGTAAATTATTTTATTGGAGATGGAACTAAAACATCCTTTTTCCCTCCCCAGTTCCTCTTGAATTCCAAACTTCTTGAATATCCTCGTTTGTGACAGGGAGGCATATCATGTTACCAAAGAGAAAGCCTGTTCGTCTATTCCTGCCAAATGTGCTTCATCATGTAAACGTGTTTGAGCTCCACAACAAGCGATCTTCTCAGCCATCTCTTTTGTGGAGTCTGAAACGGGGTATATAGTTTATTCCAAATGTTAACTTTGAACTTTGTTTTCCTTTTTTATACAAATTCCCTTTATTAAATACCTGGCTTCTTATAAAATCAAAAAATAATACTCAGGTCTGGTGAGATAGCTCAGCAAACTAAGTGCTTGTCTAGGCATGCACAGGGATTGGGTTTCAGTCCCTGGCACCTTGTGCCATACTGGCCCCACCCTAGGTGTGCTGAGCCAGCCACCAAGTCCAGGCGTGGTGGCTCATGCCTGTAATTCCAGCACTGGGGAGGCTGAAAACAAGAGGATCACTATGAGTCTGAGCTGTGTAGTGAGACCCTGTGCCATATATATTAAATAAATAAATAAAATAAAAAATAATACTCTTTACCAATTCTCAACAGATATTTCAGCTAGTCCTTAATAAACGAAATGTTATCAAACATTAAGTTTATTTTATTTTTCAAGAAAAATATTTCTGCCAGGTGTGGTAGTGCAAGTCTATAATCCTAGCACTTGAGAAACTTGCCACCAGGAATATTGCCACAAGTTTGAAGCCTAGACTACATAGTGAATTGAAGTCCATCCTGAATCAAAGAGCAAGAACTTGTCTCAAAAAAAAAAAAGTAAAAAAAAAAAAAAAGAAATTTCTGTTTTTCCACAAATAAAGGGACAGAGGGACAAAGACCCATTTCCTTCCCAAATATCAACCAGGCTTCTCTAAGGTACCTATTAGTAGATCTTCAGGGTCTGTGTTTATCAAGTCTGCATCATCTAATTGTAGCAAGTCTCTTGCGAAATTGGGTGTTCAGAACTCGCACCCTGAAAAGCGATTTAAATTCCTAGTTCTTGTCCACTCCCCAAGTGATATCTGATCAGTCTGAGCAGCTTTTAGCAAGAATCCTGTTAGGTCTATTTAGCCAGAATCCTCTCATAACCCTGAAGTACTCTCTTAGTAATTTTCCGTTCACTGATCTTACCCTGCTCTATGGTGACAAATCCCTATGGTCCATGTTGTACTTGGAATAGATGCTGACTACACTGAGTGTCTTATTTACTTTGCATGTTGAGATGAAATTTCTAACACCTAGAAGTTTAGGGAGGGAAGGTGTATCTGGCTTATAGATGTTAGAGTTTTTAGGGCATAAACACATGGCTCTAAGGCAGGGTAGCATGGTAGAGGGACAGCAGTGCAGGACAGATAGAAGGTAGCAAAGCAACTAGGGGAAGACAAGCTTCTTTCTGTTCTTTCTGTTGTACCCAGTCTGCCAGGACTAGGTCAGTGCCAGTGCAATCAGTGGGCTGATTTAATAATCACCCAGCCTTAATTCTAGCATTGTACCATGAAGCAATCACACACTTTAGATTCAGCCACTTCTGAAAAGGCCTCACCTAATACTACATGAGGCTTGGGGAGGGCATTTTGATGCAAACCATATTATTGAGTTTTCTTTTTCCCTTGTTGCAATAGCTTTTGATTAAAAATTGTTTTTTATCACTTTAATGTCTAGATCTCATTTACTTTGGTAAGATAGAGATTACAAATCCTTAGAAGCTCAATCTTTGTTTGAACTGGTTATTAGATCTCGCTGGTCTCTCATTAATTGCTGAAAGATATAATATTATTGACATATTCATTTAATGCTGGCATAAGAATTATGATTTTGTCCTAATTAAAAATGTATCCTGTTTCATTCCAGTTATTCTGCTCCCCACTGAAGCTCCCATATCATTTGAAGTGGCTTAGCTGCCTTAGGCAGAATGGTAATTTCTGCAAGGGGCTATAGTTTTAGGGTTACTGTGTGACTGTATACCTTATATAGTGGCTAACATGTATACATGCCTTTCAGATAGACCAAAGGTAAGTTTTTTAAATGGTGCATATGCCATACACTATCGGTCTATGTCACAGCTATTCACAATATTATTGTAGCTCAAAGGTGGCCATAGATAGTGTCTTAATGAATGGACTTGGCTATGTTCTAAAAACAAGAGCAAAA